>CM024523.1:27491039-27685332 GCA_014182375.1 Eucalyptus virginea | reverse complement strand
GCCGACATTGGTGAGATTGCCGGCCTTGCTTGTGGCCAGCCATTGCCGAGGTTTGGAGGCTAGGCAGAGGAGGAAGGGTAAAGAAAAAATAAGAAAGAAAAAGAAAAGAAAGAATTCATAAATATTACGTAATCAAAAAATTTAAAAAGTGTAAAAAAAAAAATTTCCCGTCAACATCGGTCGTATCACATAAGACAGGTTGGCGTTCACGATAAAGATTTTAGGGTAAATCACCATATGGATTAAATTGACAAATCGTCAAAAGGTTTATGACTAGGTTGACAAATCAAGAAAATGTTTGAAGCTAAATTAGCAAGTCTTAAATAAGTATAGAACTAAACCGACACAATTGAACGTTTTATGGCGGACTGGCTTTTTCGTGCACAGGTTTATGACTTTTTGTATGACACAAGGACACTATGAGTGCCAAAACTTGGCACAAAGGGACACTTAAGTGCTAAAACTTACGAAAGTGACATTTAAGTGCCAAAATCGGAGCAAAATGGATCGGTTAAAGCACGGCGAGAAAATCCTATGAAAACGCCGACGTGGCAATTTTCTGGCGAGGAGCTTAGTGCAAAACGACGTCGTTTTGCACGCTGATGTGGCTAAACAAAGTGCTGTCGTTTTGGTGTTGACGTGGTAAATAATTTATATAATAATTAAATTAAATTAAAATTTAAAAAATATTAAAAGAAAGGAGGAGGAGGAGGAGGCGGCGGGGCCGGGGCTGAACCCTCGCCCCGCCGCCTCCCTCCTCCTCCTCCTTTTTTTTTTTTTTTAAATATATAGAATTATTATTTATTTGTTTTAAATTTAAATTTAATTAATTATTGTATTAAAATTTGAATTATATCAAAACGACGTCGTTTTTGTGTGTGTTTTGTCTTGAGTCGCCTTTTTGAGCCATGTAAGCGATAAAATTAATAAAAAATTGCCACGTAGAATTTCCGGTGGGGTTCGCTTCGGATGTGGCACTCAAGTGTCCCATTTTTCATAAAAAATGGCACTTAAGGTGTCACTTTTGTAAGTTTTAAGACTTAAATATCCATTTGTCGCCAAGTTTTGGCACTTAGGATATTCTTTTCTTCTTTTTGTACAGTTTTCCTAACAACTATGCTTGGAACTAGTGACTAATAAGCGATAATCCGCATTTCTTATTTCATATCATATGTGTGGGTATAGATATAGTCAAATATCTATATGAAAATTTAATCTTTTATCAGCTCTATGATTCAATGGGGAATTTGTTTTATTACAGATAATGTTAGTGCTGGACTTGAGTAGGTCCTTAAAAGGCTAGAGAAAAGAAACAGGTGGGAGATTTGTCATTTGGTGAAAGACCCTATGCTGCCTTCCTGTATTCTCTGGTTGGTGGGGAAGAAAATTGTTCACTACCAATGAAGGGATGCACAAACCATATAAAGAGATTATTACCATATTAACCAAGTTATTCTACACGTGCAATTGAAAATGCTTGGCAAAATTATTCTCTTCACAGGTGGTGAGTCCTAACTCAATTTTTTCACATAAACATTCTTAGAACTTGATAGATATGATATATTTAAGTTAAAACACAGTTTCAATTCACTTTTAAATTTGATAAACTACCCTTTCATTACATAACAACATTTCAAAGATGTTTTCTTGCACTGTTGGCAAAACTCGATACATTTAAAATTC
The DNA here is from genome assembly GCA_014182375.1 of Eucalyptus virginea. Lineage (NCBI taxonomy): Eukaryota > Viridiplantae > Streptophyta > Magnoliopsida > Myrtales > Myrtaceae > Eucalyptus > Eucalyptus virginea. The sequence goes on along the minus strand of CM024523.1, from coordinate 27,683,649 downwards.
TAGAATTCTAATAATCATTCTTTTTAATTTTCCAAAACTTATTGTGTGATTTATGATGCGTTTGATAACGCTTCCGGGAATAGGTGTTTCTATTATTTTATTCTCGAGCAAAATAAAACATAAACGCGTTTAGTAGTTTTTTGTTCTTGAGAACAAATTTGAACAGAATCAAGAAACAAAAAACGTTGCTTCTTGTTCCGGAACAACTCAAGAAATAAGAATCAAGAATCAAGCTTTTTATCCTTTTTTTTTTTCTTTCTCTTCCTCCCTTTTTCCCCTAGCTGGTCGCCGACTTGGCGCTGCCGCACGAGACCCAGCGACCTCGTCGGCCACCGGCGACCCCGAGCCTCACCGTGGCTAGGAGGCTCCTCGAGCCTCGCCGTGGTTGGGCGAGGCTCGACCTCTCCCAAATTTGGTGAGGCCCCCTCGAGCCTCACCGTGGCTAGGAGGCTCCCTAAGCCTCGCCCAGTCACGGCGAGGCTCGGGGTGACCTTATCGGTGGTTGGTGAGGCTCCCCCAAGGGCAAGCCCGATCGGCTAGAGGAAGGAGAAGAAAAAGAAAAAAAGAAAATGTAATAAAATTACTAATAAATTTTAAAAAAATTCTAAGTCATAAAATATATAGGGTCGTACCAAATGCATTTCTCTCCCCGGAAACATAAATTTTATATAGTTACCAAACACGTTCAAATGTTTAGAAACTATTTTCGAGAATAGAAAATATAAGAAAGCATTTCTAAAAAAAAATATTATCTAGGACAGAAATATTACCAAACACACCCTTAATTACGGTATGAATTCAGAGGGAATCGAATGGGGAAAGAAAAATGATTAGTGTTTGAAGAAGACCGCCTGAATTTACCTTGAATCCGACACGACCATCATATGTCCTTGATTTTGGGGCAAAGCATCATATGTGCGATCATGAGAAGTCGACTTCTTTTTTGACCATGTTTTCCGGATGCTCTATGCTTTCATGGGGACGTTGTCCAACAAATCTTAAATTTATTGTATTTTTACAAGTTCTATCATAAACTTTTTAATTATGCCAATTGAGTTTTATACTTTTTTTTACATTTTATCAATTGAGTCAATCTAAATAATGTTAGTAAAAAATTGCTAATGTGGACACTAACCATTCTACATGGTATGCTGATATTGACGTGGAAAACTTTTAATAGTATTTTAATATTTTTAGATTCTTTTTATTAATTTGTTATTCTTTGCGTTTCTTTTTCTTTTTGTTTTATTTTTTTTTCTACAAATTCTGCCCTGCAGATATTATTCATCTGTAAAATGCCAACCACGTTTCAAAGGAATGCAACAGAACCCTGCACAATAGGAAAAGTATATACCGTCACAAAGACAATCGAACGGGTTCACATTGATTCAAACTTCTAATTTGATCTGTCCAAAAGCAGATATAGTAGGTACAACACGAAAAAGATTGAAAATCGGAGCTGTTCTCGGCGAATTGGACTGTTCCAGGCAACACCGCTTTGCAAGTGTTGCCGCAGCAAGTGTTGCCCTGCGCCAGCGGAGGACGCAAATTTCTAGGCGTCTCAAGACCTTGATCGGTCTTCAATGAGACAGCGGTCGAAGCTGTGGGGAAGGTTGAACGTGAATCGTGGTCGTATGCTCCTTGAAATTTGAAGAAAATGAGACCGAGAAACAGGGCCTCAATTCAGGCCCAACGGTGATAATGCTGGGGGCAATTCGGGGTTGTTGGGAGCTGCCGGGAATGGCAACAGGACTTCGAAGGCCCAACGCTAGTGAGCTGTGATGAGGAACAAGCATCGGTGGAGGCGGGGCTAAAGCAAAGGGCAGCACGGAGTTGAGGAGGCTGCAAATAAGCACGGTGAGTGAGTCGATGTTCGCGGTCGAGGACACTGACTGCTCGCTCAACCTCACAGGGCAGTGAAGGGCAAAAAGCAAAGACGAGGCCTTTGAGGCTCTTGCCAGGAACTACTGGGGCGTCCGAGATCACCGGCTCTTTGCGGGACATCAAGGGCTTGTCGGAGGAGGTTGATAGGACTCCGGCTGACGTAGCCGAGAACTTGATTCCCAATTCATTTGAGGACGATGCTGAGGCTTGCCTGGAGAGTCTGATTTAAGGCCCTCGATAAGGCCAGACGAGCCGTGGTGGAGTTGAAGTAGGCCGAAAAGGGCACGGGCAAGGACTCGCCGGTGATCTACTTGAAATTTTCTGCTTAAGAAAGATTTACAGAGAAATCCCCAGATTTATTTTATAGACTAAACATACCAATTTGATGTTTTATTTTGAGATAAGTATATTATAAATCTTAAAACTTGTCAAGAAAATGCAATTGAGTCTTAAAACTTTCAAAAAGTGCAATTAAGTTTTAAAACTTGTCACGAAAATATAATCGAGTCTAAAACTTTCAAAAAGTGTAATCAAATCCTAAAACTTGTGATAAATGTGCAATCAAGCCCTAAAACTTACAAAAAGTATCGTCAGAGGAAGGAATTGATTTAATCAGTTTGACAAGTTTTAGAATTTAATTGCACATTTTGAAAGTTTTAAGAATAAATTACACTTTATTGATAAGTTTAAGGATTTTCAATGCACATATCCATTTTATTTTTTTTCGTAAGTCACTAGTTACCAAAAGCCGTGTAAAAACTGCCACATTCCTTTGCATGGCTGAAGTTGTTACGAGAGAATTGTATCCAACAGTTTCTAAAGCCCGCCCAAAATCAACTCTAACCTCAAATTTTAACGACAAGATGCTATAAAAAGCCCATCTGTACATTTTAAAATAACTGTAATGTATTCAGAAAAACCGTAATTTATGATAATCAGTATATTGTCAAATAATTCAGTGATTTCTTGCTTTCAAATTTGAACTCGAGATAATTACCAAGTATTTCATAAATCCTTGTCTCTTTTTACTCATGTCAGTTCAAACTTTCGTTTTTTACTAATTTGAAACTTTTTTCACTTTTCTAATTTTGCCATGCTAATACCTTTTTTTATTTTTTAGGACAAATAACTAAGGAACCAAAAGTAAAGCATGCTAATGGAGAAAATGTAAAGGAAATACCACGTAATCTTATCCTACAAAGAAAATGAATTTTAAACAGCAGCCAATTTACAAACTCAATTAATCTCCATTTTTAGGTGCCGCTTGAGGTCCCGAGTTCAAACTTTGCTATCATTGATTTTTGGGTTGATCCCAAGAGTCACGATTCGTGAAATTTTATAATTATCCAATGTGGTTGGGGTAAAGAGATTTCAACATCCCTTTCATACCATATCATTGATTGATAGTACATGTAGTTTATGAATACAAGAGATTGAATTGAAAAAGGAGAACGATCAGTGATCCAAAGGAGATTGTCTGAATTTACCCTAAATCAAACACAACTATCAAATATCTTTGATTTTGGGCAAAATCTCACGCATGCCTTTGTTGGGAGTCCGACTTCGTATTAGACCATGTTTTTTGGATGCTCCATCACTTTCTTTGCTTCCTTAAAAAATCAAAGTAATATTTTCAACATTAAACTCTTATGAAAAAGACAATAAGATATGTACGTCAATATTTACATACCATCTCACCAAAAAACATTTATATACTAAGAAAGCAAATAAGGGGAGTTACTGAAGCACAATCCTTGTCATTCGCCCACCGATTTTAGCCCACTTCTTTCTAACATCACCCACGTCACATCAGCGAAATTTAATACATGTTCATTCGGCTTTAACATGGATCCCAAAATATTTGCAAACTCTGAGCTGGATATGAACCAACTTTGGGATTGCAGTGCAGCTTTTCACATCAATCATTCTAATTTTCTCATTACTTTTACGATTTGATCGCCATCAAATGATGTCATGAACCTTTTTCTGTTAGCTTTATATGGATAGACAAGTGCGATTTCGACATCGGAATTCAAATGCATGTCCGGTAGCTGACGACTGAAAAGTTTTCGGCCAGGAAAGAAAAGTGAACGAAACAGAAAATGTTGCTTTCTCCCTCGGTGTTGTCCCCTGAATCGCGTTAGGAGAATCACCGGGTCCATTGGGCGTTTGAAAATGCAAGAAAAGACAAAATGCAACGATTGGAAACACGTGTGTCGCAATTGTTGGGATGGGTCGGCTTCTTGTGGGGCCCAGCTCATCATCTTAAACAAAGAAAAGAAAATAAAAAGATAGGATTGCTTCGCAAAGGAGGAGCACACACAAAACAGGCAAAGGCAAAAGAGAGACAAGAAAAAACAGAGATGTCACTTCCTCGGTATCTTGGAAATTTGCGGATGCAAGAAAAGACAACAGGCAACGATGGGCGTTGCCACCGTGGCAGGGCACACATGTTGGAACAGTCCACCATGCCTTGTTAACAAAAGAATTCGATCTCTAGATGGACAAAGTATTTAGCCGGTTCTCCGGACATCGTTAGTCCACACCGTTTGTGGGACGGACCCCGTGACACAACGCTCAAAGAGGGCTGCTATTCCCATCCTTTCACCTGTCGAAAGAAGAAGATTGTATGGCTGGCCTTAAAGGTTGTCGTCACCCATGACATACAGAATTTGATTCAAAAACTGACGAGCCATGCTGTGTGAGTCTGTGACCAATGAATGGGCGACATGTGCATGGATCTAACCAAAATGTTCCGTTTTTGGATAAAAAAAATGAAGAAAATTAGGTTTCATGATTGATTCGAGCTCTATGAAAAAATTATAATATCTTGTGTTAAAAGTTGTTATCAGGAACAGACCTTAAGACGAAGGATCTCGATCCGACGAGAAAGTCGGAGAAGTTCACGTGCTGAGCGAGGAGCTGCCTGATCGCTCCATATAAATACAAGCACAACCCTCCAGATAACATCGAAGCATAAATAAAAAAAGCTGGACTTGGAACTTCCTCTCCATCTTCAGCCCTAAGAAGAAGAAGAAGAAGAAGAAGAAGAAGAAGAAGCGAAACCATGATGACCGCATTGGAAATGTGGGGTAACCTCGGCTCCTTCATTGCCGCGTTGATGTTCGCGTGGGCCATGTTTAAGCAATACTTCCCTCCCCAGCTCCGCATGCACGTCGAGGCCTGTTGAAAATATGTCTCGATTTGAGCCCGTTGAACGAGAATACGTGAACTCGACCACGTGCGAGTCAAAGCAGCGCATGTGAATTGGCCGAAATTGTCAGAAGAAGATCGCATGCAGATCTATGAGCCGCAAGCGTGAAGAATGAAGAGAGCGTGCAGCCGCGAGAGGGGAAGACCATTATTTTATTCTACCTCTTTAATTGCATGCACATGGACGTGCATGCATGGTGAATGGACGTGGAAGACTAAAGCCAATTGTGGGCTTGTTTTGTCTTCTTTCTTTAACTCCTTGCTTCTTTCCTTTATTATTTTATTCAGTTGAAGACAACCAAAGGAAAGAAAGGATAAAATATTACTTGAAGGAGTTCAACGTCGTGGAGATGGTCTCGGAAGATGGCAGCCATCCTTCTTTCGCGCTTACATTATGGGCGCACGTTTTCTGCCTCATTAAATGCAAAGTGTGCATGCGTGCCCGTGAATTTTGGTGGGCGTCAGTGCTGATTGCGAGGGCCGAATGAGTTTCACATTTTCTGTCTTGTTTCTCCTATAAGAGGAGGATCGAAGAAGAGAAGCAAGGTAGAGTTGAAGAGAGAAGTCGTGAGGCTTCAGAAGCTCTCGGCAGAGATAAATTTTCTCGTTGAAATTACATCCGAGTGTTTTAGCTAGTTAAATTTTTGTGAGTAGAATTTGTTTAATTCCTTGAGTGAGGTTTCACTAGGAATTGTGAGGGGCTAAACACTTGTGTGAGTTATTTGGGTGTAATTTGGGGATGGGAAACACCGAGTGTGTTTGAGTGCTCGAGTGATTATAATCTCCGGTGTATCGCTTGTTTCTATAGTGGAATTCCGTCTTTGCTCTCCCCGTGGATGTAAGTTCCGATATTCGGGCCGAACCACGTAAATCCGGTGTCCGATTTTCTTTCCTTCATTCCGACTATTTTATCCGATTCGCTTGGTCCGTATTTCCGCACGCGCAACCACAAGTGGTATCGAGCCTGGTTTGGGCGACGTGAAGCGAATCGGTGACTATGGAAGAAGGAAAGGTGAGAATCGACCGATTTGATGGGAAGGATTTTGCTTTCTAGAAGATGCAAATTGAAGATTGTCTGTACCAGAAAAATTTGCACTTACCTTTATATGGGGAGAAACCAGACTCGATGAAGGACGCCGAGTGGGAATTGCTGGATAGACAAGCGATGGGTGTTATTTAGCTGACGTTGGCTCGTAACGTCGCATTTAACATCGTGAAGGAGAAAACCACTGCGGGACTGATGAAAGCCCTGTCAAATATGTACAAGAAACCCTCTGCGATTAATAAGGTCTATTTGATGCGACGTCCTGTTTCACTTAAAGATGGGCGAAGGTACGTCGGTAGTTGAACATATCAACGAATTCAATGAGGTCGTTAACCTATTGAGTTCGATTGAGATTAACTTTGAAGATGAGGTACGTGCGTTGATTTTATTATCCTCATTGCCTGATAGTTGGAATACTACTTATTCTTGCTGTTAGTAATTCCTCCGGGTCAAGAAGTTTGACGTTTGATGAGGTTCGTGATTTGATTCTCGAGTGAAGACATTCGTAGGAAAGAATCAGGTGAACCCGTTTCTACCGCTTTAGTAGGTGAAGGTAGAGGAAGAACTAGCACACGTGTTAGTAGGAACATGAACAGACGAAGTCGGTTTAGGACTGTAAGATTGTCTCGTTGGAATTGTGGCAATAGTGGGCATCGTAGAAGAGACTGTTTAAGCTGAAAAATGAAAAAGGGTAAGGGAATTAGAGTTGAGTCTACAGAAAATGTTGCAGCTGTAGCTGAGAATGATTCTGATGGTGTCGATTGTGTCTTGTCTCACACGAGGATTCGTCATTTGACGGATGGATAATGGATTCTGGTTGTTCATTTCATGTTACACCAAATAGGAACTGTTTTATCACTTATCAGTGCACGGGTAGTGGTAAAGTCCAGTTAGGGAACAACGCTGAGTGCGATGTTGTGGGTGTTGGTGATATTAAAATCAGAATGCATGATGGTATTGTGAGGACATTGACTGGAGTAAGACATGTTCCGAATGAAAAAGAACTTAATTTCCTTGGGTGCCCTAGATTCAGCTGTTGCGTATTCTTCGAAGGTGGAGTTCTGAAGGTTGTTCGAGGTGCCCTGGTGATAATGAAAGGAATCAAGCACAGAGGCCTGTATAAACTTCAAGGTGAGACAGTGACATGTTTTGCCCCGGAGACGTTGGATGCATCTGTTCGAGAGTCTTTTGACTGCTCGAGGAAGACTTGGGTGTTTGTGCCGATGCACAAGTTTGATGCTGGTGTCAGGATCACGCGGTCGAGAGCTTTGATCGAGACGGAGACTGGTAAGTCGATCAAGCATGTGCGGACTAACAATAGTATAGAGTTATGCTCGGAGCTGTCAAATAAATTCTGCATGAAAAAGGGCATAGTGAAACACCGCACTAGTGCCAGTAAATCATAACAATTTGCAGAATTGATGAGCAGAACATTACTAGAGACGGCCCATAAAATGATCTCTAGTGCTGGTGTTGCTAGGAGAATCCTAGCTGATGTGCTTAGTACGGTAAGCTACCTGGTGAATAGATCCCCATCAACTGCTATTGAATGGCGGACTCCTGAAGAAGTGTGGTCAGGTAACGTTGCTGATCATTCTATTTTTAGAATGTTTGGTTGCCCACGTTATTTTCGAGCGAGTGATGGTAAGCTCGATGGGAGGGCAATGTGCATATTCCATAGCTATGCACAAGGTGAGTGGGGCGATCAGTTGTGGTGCCCGGATATAAATTCACCTATTGACAGCGAGTGAAGTTACCTTTGACAAGTCTCCAATACTTCGGATAGGAGTGTTTTTGGCGATGTTAATACGGATTTGGACGGTGTTCAGCTCAAGGTGGAGTTTCAACCGAAAACTCCCGAGGTAGCAGTACTAGGGTAATAATCGACACGGATGATGCTTGTAGCAAGGTGGAGCCAATAGAGCCAACGGTTGCTATGACTGCTGAATTTGACAAGGTGCGTGTTCGACCTTCTGTCAGATATGGAAGCAATGATGGTTTTGCTTTATCTGTGATACAGGAGGTTATGTTGGAAAATCCTTGTGGAGTAGCTAATTATGCAGGTGGAGTTGGTGCCTTGATGAGGTCCACGGTTATGGGAAAGTTCAAGCGCGGCTTGAACTTGGAAGCACTCTGTGGCGGTTGAGCCCGTTAGGGCTATGGGAGAGTAGTAGCGAGGTGTCCATTGAAGCGATTATGATTTGGCTCAAACGTCGAGCCAAGGTGGAGACTATTGAAAATATGTCTCGATTTGAGCCCGTTGAACGAGAATACGTGAACTCGACCACGTGCGAGTCAAAGCAGCGCATGTGAATTGGCCGAAATTGTCAGAAGAAGATCGCATGCGGATCTATGAGCCGCAAGTGTGAAGAATGAAGAGAGCGTGCAGCCGCGACAGGGGAAGACCATTATTTTATTCTACCTCTTTAATTGCATGCACATGGACGTGCATGCATGGTGAATGGACGTGGAAGACTAAAGCCAATTGTGGGCTTGTTTTGTCTTCTTTCTTTAACTCCTTGCTTCTTTCCTTTATTATTTTATTCAGCTGCAGACAACCAAAGGAAAGAAAGGATAAAATATTACTTGAAGGAGTTCAACGTCGTGGAGATGGTCTCGGAAGACGGTGGCCATCCTTCTTTCGCGCTTACATTATGGGCGCACGTTTTCTGCCTCATTAAATGCAAAGTGTGCATGCGTGCCCGTGAATTTTGGTGGGCGTCAGTGCTGATTGCGAGGGCCGAATGAGTTTCACATTTTCTGTCTTGTTTCTCCTATAAGAGGAGGATCGAAGAAGAGAAGCAAGGTAGAGCTGAAGAGAGAAGTCGTGAGGCTTCAGAAGCTCTCGGCAAAGATAAATTTTCTCGTTGAAATTACATCCGAGTGTTTTAGTCAGTTAAATTCTTGTGAGTAGAATTTGTTTAATTCCTTGAGTGAGGTTTCACTAGGAATTGTGAGGGGCTAAACACTGTGTGAGTTATTTGGGTGTAATTTGGGGATGGGAAACACTGAGAGTGTGTTTGAGTGCTCGAGTGATTGTAATCTCCGGTGTATCGCTTGTTTCTATAGTGGAATTCCGTGCTGCTCTCCCCGTGGATGTAAGTTCCGATATTCGGGCCGAACCACGTAAATCCGGTGTCCAATTTCCTTTCCTTCATTCCGACTATTTTATCCGATTCGCTTGGCCCGTATTTCCGCATGCGTAACCACAAGTGGTATCAGAGCCTGGTTTGGCTGACGTGAAGCGAATCGGTGACTATGGAAGAAGGAAAGGTGAGAATTGACCGATTTGATGGGAAGGATTTTGCTTTCTGGAAGATGCAAATTGAAGATTGTCTGTACCGGAAAAATTTGCACTTACCCTTATATGGGGAGAAACCAGACTCGATGAAGGACGCCGAGTGGGAATTGCTGGATAGACAAGCGATGGGTGTTATTCGGCTGACGTTGGCTCGTAACGTCGCATTTAACATCGTGAAGGAGAAAACCACTGTGGGACTGATGAAAACCGCTTGCTTGGAGGGATTGATCAAAGCGCTCGAAAAGGTGAAAGAGGATGCTAGGAAGAAATTAGAAGAAGAAGAAAAAGTTGCTGCAGCGGAAGCAGAAGCAACTACAGCTAGAGCAATGGCTCAGGAAGAAGGGCAACAGACATCGAGTGCAGGAGAGCAAGAAAAAGGTGGGAGAGGATGTGCTGAAGAAGTGAAAGAGAATGGCGTACTCTGACCATTATTTTAGCAACAAATCCAATAAATCTTAAGTATAGTCCTTGGTGTGTTGATCTTTTATGTGAAGAGAGTGTGTGCAGGTATAAATGGTTTGCATTATGGAAGAACCACATGTATATATGATATTAGGCATTGCTAGCTATAAATGAACTAAAAAATAGTATAAGGTATGTGATGATAAGGAAAAGAAGCCAGGTGCAATTGATTTTTTTTTTTTTTTTTAAGTTACACCTTACAATTTTGTCAGTACTCGAACAAAGCAGGCCATTCTAGTAATCTAGCTACACACATCACAATTTCACGACTCGTTAGTTTGAAGAAAGTATTTTGAATATCTTAAAGAGAATTTTTTGTAAATTAAGGTTCGCTTGTTTGGCAGAAAAGATATGAGTTAAAAAAATATTTTTCTAAAAATAATTACTCGTATCACTTACAAAAATAAATATTTGAAAAATATTTTCATCATTCACATAAATATTTAAATATAAATTATTGTCGATAATGAAAAGATATTTTATAATCTAAGGTGCGTCTAGATCAACTTTAACCTCAAATGTTAACTAAATTCCTGTCCTTTTTATTTACGTCGGTTCAAACTTAATTCCTTTTATTTTTCACCAATTTAGAACTTTTGTCACTATTGTTCTTCTAGAATTCTACTAGAAAGAAATAAGGAAGATAAAAAAAGTGGAGGATTCTAATGGAGAAAAAGTAAAGGAAGCAACCAACTAATTGCATCCTACAAAGGAAATGAACTTTTAACCTGCAACCGATAGGCAAATACATATATCACTGCTCGTTGGGGTGAGGAGACTGCGACACCTGTTGGGATTAGTTGATTGCTAATTAGCGCGAGACATATCCGAGAACAACTGAACAATTCTTTGCAAAGTTATTTTATTTTATTTTTTCTAAGGAAAAGATATACGTTCTTTTTCGATAGATCAGGCAACCATGGGGAAAATTGTCCAAAAAGTCCTAAATTATCGTACGATGAGCAATTCAGTCCTAAATTTTTCAATCGTGCCTACTTAGTCTTAAACCTTTTGACGATTTGCTAATTTAGTCTTTTCAGCCAATTTTAACCGAAAATTGCTGACGTGGCGGTTTAATCAGTATTAGCCGTCCCACGTGATACGGCCATAGGACAATTAGTGCTAATGTGGACTAATTCATATAATTTTTAATTTTTTTTTTCTGATTTTTAATCTTCTTACTCTGTTGGTTGCTGGGCCTCAAGCAAGAGTCGATGACCTAGCTAGCTTGCCTAATCACTGGCGAGGCGAGCAAAGGTGAGCCTCACTAAGGTGGGCGATGTCACTGACCTCAGCTGACATTGGTGAGATCACCGGCTTTGCTTGTGGCTAGCCATTGTTGAGGTTTGGAGGCTAGTAGAGGAGGAAGGGTAAAGAAAAAAAAAGAAAGAATTCATAAATATTACGTAATCAAAAAATTTAAAAAGTGTAAAAAAAAATTTCATGTCAACATCAGCCGTATCACATAAGACGGTTGGTGTTCACGATAGAGATTTTTGAGTAAATGGCCATATGGATTAAATTGACAAATCGTCAAAAAGTTTATGACTAGGTTGATGAATCAAGAAAATGTTTAAAGCTAAATTAGCAAGTCTTAAATAAGCATAGAACTAAACTGACACAATTGAACGTTTTATGGCAGAATTGGCTATCGTGTAATAGGTTTATGACTTTTTGTACGACACAAGGACACTAGGAGTGCCAAAACCTAGCACCAAGGGACACTTAAGTGCCAAAACTTACGAAAGTGACACTTAAGTGCCAAAATGGGAGCAAAATGGATCAGTTGAGTGCCGACTATGAGAAAATCCGGCCAAAACGCTGACGTGGCAATTTTTCGGTGAGCTTAGTGCAAAACGACATCGTTTTGCACGGTTATGTGAAAAAAAAAGTCCCGAAATGACGTCGTTTTGGTGTTGACATGGTAAATAATTAATTAAATTAAATTTAAAACAAATATTAAAAAAAAAAAAAGAAAAGGAGGAGGAGGAGGGAGGCAACGAGCCCTCGGCGTTGCTGCCTCCCCACCATCGCCGGAAAGGTGGGGGAGGGTCGGCCGGGGCCACTGAGCCCCCGGCCCAGGGCCGAGCCCCGTCCGTGGGGGCCGGCAACCCTAGTCGACGGTGGCGAGGGCCTGCGTGCCCTTGCCCGGATCTCGGGGTGAGGATCGCAACCCTCCCTAGATCCTGAGGGTCGCCGGCCCTCGCCGGGTCGAGCCAAGGGCCGTCGCCCGCTAGGGGCCTAGATTTGGGCAAGGGCACGCAGGCCCTCGCCGCTGGTCGATCGGGGTGGCCAGCCCCGGCCAGACTCGGCGGCCCCGGCCGACCCTCCCCCACCTTTCCGGTGGCGATGAGGAGGCGGTGGCGGCGAGGGCCGAGCCCTCGCCCGCCGGTGCCTCCCTCCTCATCCTCCTTCTCTTTCTCTCTCTCTCTCTCTCTTTTAAAATTATTATTTATTTGTTTTAAATTTAAATTTAATTAATTTTTGTATTAAAATTCGAATTATATCAAAACGACGTCGTTTTGTGTGTGTTTTGCTGAGTTAACCTTCCGGCGAGCCACGTAAGCAATAAAATTAATAAAAAATTGTCACGTATGTCACGACCTCCTTTTTCCGTCCGGGGAAAAAGGAAGAAAGGTTTAGGGTATTTGCCTAAAGAGGTGGACCAATGGCCCTAGATTAGGCGCGGCTCTCCCAAGCCCATACCTCGCGCAACGTTGGATTCGTTTTTAGTTCTTAACAACCTATGTAATTCTAGGAGTCGCCACTAGCCTATTGGGGTCGGCTAGAAACCAATCAAGACACGGGAGTGTTGTCTCGATTCATACGCAACCAGAGATTTCTAGAACGGGGACTTGTTTACGCTAATGTTTCTATTAGCGCCCTTGCGGTACCACTAACTTGGGAGGTTGTTTATCTAAATGGCCATACAATCTTGATTACCAATTATAATCTTTATGAAACCACTAAGTGTCCATGCAAATGTTTTTGTAGTTTTTTTAATGTCTAGACTAATCCTAACATAATTTAGAAGAGAAATTTACACTCAAAATAATGAAAAGCAGCGTAAGTAAACATCCAAGAAATTGAAATGACTTGAAAATAAACGCTGAAAAGGTAAACCCGATACAAGTTGGGCAAATAATATTACATGGCCTTGTTATCACGCCCGGGACAGACCCCATGAGCAAAATGAGAATTCAAATATGCATGAAATTACTCTATACGCATGAAATTACTTTAAATAGTTTTAATCTACGCAAAATGGATTATTTACAAAAATGGTTATAAAAAACCAAAATAGCATTAAATTAGGAAAATGACCTTTTAAAATTAGGAAAATTTCATATATGTCATTTCTATCCTAATTTGATGCTATCTAACATTTTTTTTTTGATATTTTTGAAATTTTCATATTTTCTCTTTTTAAATTTTTTTTTTAAAAATTAATAATAATTCCTTAAACCGATCTATGCTAACATGGAGTAACACATCACATGAATATAACAATAATCAAGCTCAAATCGACCGTTTCAAGATCAAAGCTTAGTTTGAGCATTTTGTCGAACACTTGATGTGCATTAAACTAGCCCCAATAGCCTCCTCGAGCCATGTTTGCAGCCTTCAATCTCCACTCATAAGCAATCTCATGTGGAACTAAAGTATCAAGATTATACTAACACATGTAAAGAACAAGATTAGATAGAAATCATAGCTAAAAACACACTAGAACCAAGCTAAAATCGTCCTCAAATGCACGGGTTTGAGCTGATTTTGCAAATCTGGGTTTAAACCCAAGTCAAGCAAACAGGTTACATGCCCATATTCAAGCCCCGACACTCATCACATACGAGATCTAAGGAAATGCTACTTAATCCGTGTGAAAGTAGGTAACATGGGCTTTCAAATGCAACAAATATCATAGAGAATGACTCACCGAACAACATCAAAACGACCTCTCCAAGAAGCACACATACAAAACTCTTGAAGAGATTTCAACACTTCGAAAAATTCCAGCCTCAAAATCAGTTTTTTAGACTAGTTTTCCTCTTGATTTTTCACTATTAAAACATGTTCAAGCTCGAACAAAAATACATCTAGGATACTTACCTTGCTTCCTAGTTTCTTTTGCAAGTGGTTCTCGGCCGAGGAAACCAAGAAATTATCCTCGGGGGCCCGTGTAAGTTGGCTTCTTCAACTGGAAATGAGATCTGCAGAAAAAAAGAACTGACAACGAAGGTTCTTGTTGACCTCTAAAATTAGACTTCAAGATGTCTTTTGTTGGAAAACTTGAACCACACCAAACTATATGTATTCTAGTTTGGGGTAAAATTCAAGATTTTCCTCATTTATCTTTCAAATTTTTCAAAAAATACTAGCTTTCCCTCACTCGTGACCAACCAGTCTCAACACTTACAAAAATTTTCGGACTTTCTTGGCCCGCCAGGAGGGCACTGTTTCGGGGGGCTTTAGGAGGCCTTCCCGATCTCCATTTGGGACGTGCAACCTATGGTTGGAAAGATCTTTCAATGAAGTTTCACTCTCTAGTTGAAGGTTTTGGCTAATTTTGGCCACAGATGTATGAAAATCTCACTTTTCTCTCTCCAGGTCGGTCTGGAATTTCTGGGTTTCTCTTTTCTGGAGTTGCTTCTGAGGGCTTCTTTGGGAATCGATTCCGACCTCTCTCCTCTCTTTCTCGTCTCTTTCCTCTCTTCCCTCGAAAGAACTCACTTCCTAGATCTTATCCCCTGAATTAGAGGATTTTTGGTCGGCCTTTTTGTCCACCTACCAAGCCTGTCAACAGGATTACCTCACCCACTCTCCGACTTAGCCAATTTTTTTTAATTCTGCAGCTGTTGAGTGTGCGGACTTTGCTGCGATTTTCTCGTGCTTTCAGCAGCTTATCCCTGACCAATTTTTGTCCAATTGCAGTACCAATAATGGCCTTCCATCACATGTAGAGATCGGGCTAAATAGACAGCTGAGTGGGATATGGTGGGGCCACCAATATGCCTACTTAGCAGCTCCGAATTAAGACTTAACCGTGGGCTGGGTTTTGGTAGCTGGTTTGAGTGCTTTAATCCATCAATTTGGCCGTGGTTTTTGATCAATTAGCAAGCTCATGTATAGTAGTTTAAGATCTCGACCAGATTTTGCAATTGTGCCCACCCAATTTTGCAAGAAAGTCCCTCTAAAGTTAGCCATTTTCTTATCCGAAAATACCCAATTCAATGCAAATTTGGTCCTTTTGGCCCGATTTGATTGATTCGACCTGGCCCAAGCTCAATGTCAACTTAATTGGGGGTTAAGATGATGATTTAAGGGCTCGGGTGAAATTTTACAAAATTTGCGAATTGGTCCCTCAACTTTTGGGAATTGCATTTTGGCCCCAGTTTGCCATTTTAATTCCAATCTGACCTCCTGGGCTTGGCTAGTCACATTTAGATCATTGGCGCCAACTTTTTATAATCTTTTTTAATCTTTTTTTTAAAGGAAAACATCTTCCATTTAAAAAATATATACTAAACACCTAGATGAAATATTTTTGGGCAAAAATTTAGGTGTCAACAACGTAAGATTTCCGGCGGGGTTCGCTGGATGTGTCACTCAAGTGTCCCATTTTTCATAAAGAGTGGCACTTAAATGTCACTTTCATAAGTTTTGGCACTTAAGTGTCCATTTATGCTAAGTTTTGGCACTTGGGGTGTTCTTTTCTCCTTTTTGTACAATTTTCCCAACAACTATGCTTGGAACTGGTAACTAATAAGCGATGATCCGCATTTCTTATTTCATATAATATGTGTGGGTATAGATATAGTCAAATATCTATATGAAAATTTAATCTTTTATCAGCTCTATGATTCAATGGGGAATTTGTTTTATTACAAATAATGTAAGTGCTGGACATGAGTAGGTCCTTAAAAGGCTCAAGGAAAGAAACAGGTGAGAGATCTGTCCTTTGGTGAAAGACCCTGTGCTACCTTCTTGTATTCTCTGGTTGGTGGGGAAGAAAACAATTCACTACCAATGAAAGGATGCACAAACCATATAAAGAGATTATTACCATATTAACCAAGTTATTCTACACGTGCAATTGAAAATGCTTGGGAAAATTATTCTCTTCACAAGTGGTAAGTCCTAACTCTGTTTTTTCACATAAACATTCTTAGAACCTGATAGATATAATATATTTAAGTTAAAACACAGTTTCAACTCACTTTTAAATTTGATAAACTACCCTTTCATTACATAACAACATTTCAAAGATGTTTTCTTGCACTGTTGGCAAAATTCGATACATTTAAAATTCTAGAATTCTAATAATCATTCTTTTTAATTTTCCAAAACCTATTGTGTGATTTAGGTTGCGTTTGATAACGCTTCCGGGAATAGGTGTTTTTGTTCTTTTGTTCTTGGGAGCAGAAATAGAATATAAACGTGTTTAGTAGTTTTTTGCTCCCAAGAACAAATTTGGAACAGAAACAAGAAACAAAAAAAAAAGTAGCTTCTTGTTCCGGGAACAACTCAAGAAATAAGAATCAAGAATCAAGCTTTTTTATCATTTTCTTTTCTTCCTTTTCTTTTTTTCTCTCTTCCTCTCTTCTTCCCCTAGCCGGTCGCCGACCTCGGCGCTAGCCAGACGAGACCTAGCGGCCTTGTCGGCCACCGGCGAGGCCCCCCGAGCCTCACCGTGGCTAGGGAGGCTCCTCGAGCCTCGCCGTGGTTGGGCGAGGCTCAACCTCTCCCAAGTTTGGTGAGGCCCCCTCGAGCCTCACCATGGCTAGGAAGCTCCCCTAAGCCTCGCCCAGTCACGGCGAGGCTCGGGGTGACCTTACCGGTGGCTGGCGAGGCTCCCCCAAGGCTGGCAATCGGCTAGAGGAATGAGAAGAAAAAGAAAAAAAGAAAAATGTAATAAAACTACTAATAAATTTAAAAAAATTATAAGTCATAAAAATATATAGGGTCGTACCAAATGTATTTCTCTCCCGGAAACGTAAATTTTATCTAGTTACCAAGCACATTCAAATGTTTAGAAACTGTTTTCGAGAATAGAAATAGAAAAAAGTATTTCTAAAAAAAATTATTCTCTAGAATAGAAATATTACCAAACACACCCTTAATTATGATACGAATTCAAGAGGGAATCGAATAGGGAAAGAAAAATGATTAGTGTTTTGAAGAAGACCATCTGAATTTACCTTGAATCCGACGCGACCATCATATGTCCTTGATTCTGGGGCAAAGCATCATATGTGCCATCATGAGAAGTCTGACTTCTTTTTGACCATGTTTTCCGGATGCTCTATCGCTTTCATGGGGAATTCCTTGCCTTCTTTGAAAATGAGAACATTTCAAACTTTAAAAACTTCTAAAAAGTACATTGAGATATATACGCCAATACTTGTATACTTAGAAATAGAAAGCAAACATGAGGTGCTATTAGGGACGTTGTCCAACAAATCTTAAATTTATTGTACTTTTACTAGTTCTATCATAAACTTTTAATTATGCCAATTGAGTTTTAAACCTCTTTACATTTTATCAATTGAGTCCATCTAAGTAATTTTAGTCAGAAATCGCTGATGTGAACACTAACCATTCTACGTGGTATGCTGATACTGACGTGGAAAACTTTTAATAGCATTTTAATATTTTTAGATTCTTTTTTATTAATTTGTTATTCTTTTCGATTCTTTTTCTTTTGTTTTATTTTTTTTCTACAAATTCTGCCCTGCAGATATTATTTAAAATTATCAACGTTAGCGTCGACCATGTTACGTAGGACGGTCGGTGTCCACATCAGCGATTTCTGATCGGACTTGGTTAGATGGATCAATTGATAAAACATGAAAATATTTAAAACTCAATTAATATAAAAAAAAATACTCACGATTCAATTGGTAAAAGCGTAATAACTACAGAACTTAAAAATAGAAGGCAAAACCCCCTTGTTATCATAAACACAATTCTCATGGTTTGAAGAAAATTGTCGCAATTACATCAAACACCTCACGTCATTGCATTAGATCCGTGCTCAATTTGACTTTGCCTTGGCTCCCAAAGTATCTGCAAACTCTGAGCTGGAGATGAATCACCTTTCGCATCAATCATTCTATTTTTGTCATTATTTCACGATTGGATACACCATCAAACGATCGACCTAATCTGAACTTTTTCTGTTTGACTTATGCGGATAGACAAGTCCGAATTCGATACTGGCGAATGAAAGACTGCCAATTAAGGAAGTCTTCACCGATGATATTACAGAATTTGATTCAAGAAATTGATGAGACATGCAGTGCGAGTTTGTGACCATTGAATGGGCGACGTGTGCATGTATCTAACCAAAACGTGAAGAAAATTAGATTCCATGATTGATTCGAACTCTATGAAAAAAAAAAAAAAAACAAAACAAAATAACTCAGGACCAGACCTTAAGACAGAAGGATCTCGACTCGACGAGGAAATGGTGGAGAAGTTTCACGTGTTGAGCAAGGAGCTGCCTGATCACTCTATATAAGTACTGTTGATACCTAAATTTTTGCCCAAAAATCATTTCCGAAAAACTTGGAACTTGTTTTTCCACAAAAATATTTCATGTGAAATTCTTGCATATAGATTATCTAGGTGTTTAGTATAGTTTTTTTTTTTAAATGGAAGATGTTTTTCCTAAAAAAATTAAAAAATATAAAAAAAAAAAAAAAAAAAAGAAAAAAAAAAAAAAAAGAAGAAAATAAAGCTGGAGCTGATGATCTGAATGTGACTAGCCAAGCCCAGGAGGTTAGATTGTAATTAAAACGGCAAGTTGGGGCTAAAATACAATTTCCAAAAATTGAGGGACCAATTCGCAAATTTTGCAAAATTTCGCCCGAACCCTTAAATCATCATCTTGGTCACCAATTAATTTGAAATTGAACTTGGGTGAGGTCGAATCAATCAAATCGGGCCAAAAGGACCGAATTTGCATTAAATTGGGTATTTTCGGATAAGAAAATGGCTAACTTTGAGGGACTTTCTTGCAAAATTGGGTGGGCACAATTGCGAAAGCTGGTCGAGATCTTAAACTACTATACATGAGCTTGCTAATTGATCAAAAACCGTAGCCAAATTGATGGATTAAAGCACTCAAACTAGTTACCAAAACCCAGCCCATAATTAGGTCTTAATTCGGAGTTGCTGAGTAAGCAACTTTATAACCCCACCATATTTTGCAGCCCAATCAGCCTGACCTTGCACGTGATGGAAGACCATTATTGGTAGTGCAAATGGACAAAAATTGGTCAGGGATAAGCCGCTGAAAGCATGGGAAAATTGCAGCAAAATCCACACACTCAATAGCTGCAAAAGTTGAAAATTTGGCTAAGTCAGAAAGTGGATGAACTAGCTCAGTGGGCAAGCTTGGTAGGTGGACAAAAGACCGACCAAAAATCCCTTAATTCAGGAGATAAGATCACTGAAGCAAGCTCTTTCAGGTCATGAAAGGTAAGAGACAAGGAGGAGAGGAGAGAGCTCACGGTCGTCCCCCAAAGAGGCCCTCAGAAGCAACTCTAGAAAAGCAAAAACCCAGAAATTCCAGACCGACCTTGGGAGAGAAAAGTGAAATTTTCATAAACTTGCAGCCAAAATTAGCCAAAACCTTCAACTAGAGAATGAAACTCCACTCAAAGATATTTCCAATCATAGGTCATATGTCCTAAATGGAGATCGGGAAGGCCTCCTAAAGCCCCCCGAAACAGTACCCTCCTTGCGGGCCAAGAAAGTCCGAAAATTTTTCTAAAGTGTTGAGCCCAGTTGGTCATGAGTGAGGGAAAGTGAGTGTTTTTGAGAAAAGTGAGAGACAAATAAGGAAATCCCTGACTTGTAAACCAAACTAGAATACATATGGTTTGGTTCGGTGTTAATTTGGCTAGCAAAAGAGGTCTTGAAGTCTAATTTTGGAGGTCAACGAAAACCTTTGTTGTCATTTTTTTCTCTGCAAATCTCATTTCCAATTTGAAGGAGCCAACTTCCACGTGCCACTCGAGGATAATTTCTTAGTTTCCTCAGCCAAGAACCACTTGAAAAAGAAACTAGGAAGCAAGGTAAGAGTTTTAGATGTATTTTGGATCAATTTTGAATATGTTTTAACCATGGAAAACTAAGAGGAAAACTAGCCCGGAAAACTGATTTCTGAGGCTGAAATTTTTCCAAGTGTTTGAATTCTCTTCAAGAGCCATACATGTTTGACTTGCTACTCCCATTTGCATGTGTTTTCTATCTTCACGAGCTTGATGAATGTCATATGAGAGTACAAATGATGCTGAGGTTAGCTTGGTTTGGTCTTTAAATCTTTGGATAAACCATGAAATCGTCCACAACTTGGGCTAAAAACCAAGCATATCTACATTGATTTATGGCTGGTCAGTGTGGACTTTGCATGTGTGCTTCTTAGAGAGGTCATTTTTATGTGTTCAGTTGGTCATTCTCTATGATGTTTGTTGCATTTGAAAGCCCATGCTACCTACTTTCACTCGGATAAAGTAATGTGTCCCGCAGATCTTACATGTGATGAGTGTCGGGGCTTGAATACGGGCATGTAACCTATTTGCTTGACTTGGGTTCAAACCCAGATTTGCAAAATCAGCTCAAACCCGCATATTTGAGGACAATTTCAGCTTGGTTCTTATGTGTTTTAAGCTATGATTTCTATCTATTCTTGCTCTTTGCATGTGGTAGTATAACCTTGATATTTTAGTTCCACATGAGATTGCTTATGGGTCAAGATTGAAGGCCACAAACATGGCTCGAGGAAGCTGTTTGGGCTAATTTAATGCACACCAAGTGTTTGACAAAATGCCCAAACTAAGGTTCAATCTTGAGACGATCGATTCGAGCTCCGTTCTTGTGATATTTATGCATTGGGCTCTTCTATATTAGTGTAAATCAAGCATGGTTTAGGGAATTATTTTCAAATAAAAAAAATCAAAAAATCAAAAAATCAGAAAATTTCAAAAAGAAAAAGAAAAATTATGGATGGTATCAAATTAAGCCAAAAATGACATCTAGGAGATTTTCCTAATTTTATAAAGCCATTTTTCCTAATTTAATTCTATTTTGGTATTTTATAATCATTTTTGTAAATAATCCATGTTGCGTAGATTAAATTATTTAGAGTAGTTTCATGCATTTAGAGTAATTTCATGC
This sequence comes from Eucalyptus virginea, assembly GCA_014182375.1. NCBI lineage: Eukaryota > Viridiplantae > Streptophyta > Magnoliopsida > Myrtales > Myrtaceae > Eucalyptus > Eucalyptus virginea. The sequence goes on along the minus strand of CM024523.1, from coordinate 27,662,560 downwards.
ACATTTAAATTCCCATTTTGCTCATGGGGGTCCTATCCCGGGGCGTGATAACAAGGCCATATAATATTATTTGTCCCACTTGTATTGGGTCTTTCTTTTCCGCATTACTTTCAAGTCCTTTCATTTTCTTGGATGTTTATTTATCGCACTGCTTTTCAATAATTTAAGTGTATTTTTTTTTCTAAATTATGTTAGGACACTTAGTGATTTCATAAAGATTATAATTGGTAATCAAGATTGTGTGGCCATTTAGATAAATAACCTTCCAAGTTAGTGGTACCGCAAGGGCGCTAATAGAAACATTGGCGTAAACAAGTCCCCGTTCCTAGAAATCTCTGGTTGAGTAGGAATCGAGACAACACTCCTGCGTCTTGATTGGTTTCTAGACTCCAATAGGCTAGTGGTGACTCCTAGAAATACATAGATTGTTAAGAACTAAAAAACAAAATCCAACGTCACTCGAGGTATGGGCTTGGGAGAGCCCGCGCCTAATCCAGAGCCATTGGTCCGCCTCTTTAGGCAAATACCCCTAAAGCCCTCTTTAGGCAAATACCCCTAAAGCCCTATCCTTTTCCTTTGGAAGGAAAAAGAGAGGTCATGACAAGTACAAGCACAACCCTCCACATAAAATCGAAGGACAAATCGAAAAAGCTGGACTTGGAACTTCCTCTCCATCTTCAGCCTTAAATAAAAAGAAGAAGAAGAAGAGGCGAAACCATGATGACCGCATTAGAAATGTGGGGTGACCTTGGCTCCTTCATGGCTGCCCTGATGTTTGCACGGGCCATGTTCAAGCAATACTTCCCTTTCCAGCTCCGCATGCACGTTGAGGCCTATGCTCTCAAGGCCGTTGGCCATGTCTACCCGTACGTCCAGATCAAGTTCCCGGAGTTTGCAGGGGAGCGGCTCGAGCAGTGTGAGGCCTACACCGTGATCTAGAACTACCTGAGTGGGGGCGCCTTTGCCAAGGCCAAGCGGCTTAAGGTCAAGTCTGTCTAGGACAGCAAGTCGCTGGTCCTCAGCATGGACGAGGACGAGGAGGTCGTCGACGAATTTGAAGGGTTCAAGCTCTGGTGGTCGTTGATGAATTTGAAGGGTTCAAGCTCTGGTGGTTGTCGAGCCTGATCATCTCCTAGAAGTTCCTATCCCCGTTTCCCTGGTCCCCGCTGTCTGAAGACAAAAGGTACACAAACGTGTGTGGGTTGGAATTACTATATGAGATTTTGTGGGACTACCGTCAACTGTTTTAAAATTTAATATATTTGATAAACATGGTTTAATATTTAAATACTTTAATACTCCCCCTCACAAGTAGGCTAAACTTTGGCCTAAGCCGAAACTGTGGAAATATATAATTGGCGAGGCAAATAAAATTCTGAAAAGATTTGAACTCAAAACCTCCTACTCTGATACCATGTGAGATTTTGTGGGACTGCTACCAACTGTTCTAAAAGCTTAAACTATCAGATGAATATATGGTTTAATATTTAAATACTTTAACATACCAATTTGGTAACTTTTGTCTCGCTATACACAAGTGTCTTCCTGTTATATGTTTGTCAACATGGTTTATGTTAATCAAGGACTTAATAATCCGTTCACTTTGTTTATGTACTGAAATAAGTTTCTTTTTTTAATTTTTTTCCCAATGATGAATTTTAGTCGACACTCACCCGACTCTGACCAAACAAGCAAAACGAATGGGTCTTTGCTCTACCGGGACTTGATCACCGGCTCTTACATAAAGCACGTCCTGGAGAAGGGGAAGGCAGTGGTAGCCTAAAACCGGCAGCAGAAGCTCTTCACGAAGAAGCCGAGCTCAAACTGGAGCTACCCCAAGGCGAGCCAGTGGAGCCACATGGCATTCAAGCACCCCTCGACTTTCGACACCCTGGCGATGAAGCCGAGCAAGAAGAGGGAGATCATGAACGACCTCCTCAAGTTCTGGCGAGGGAAAGAGTACTATGAGCGGATCAGCAAGGTGCGGAAGCGTGGCTACCTCCTCTATGGCCCGCTAGGGACAGGCAAGTCTACAATGATTGCTGCGATGGCCAACTTCCTCAACCACGACATGTACGACCTGGAGCTCACAACGGTCAAGGACAACATGGAGCTGAGGAAGCTGCTGATCGATACATCTGAGAAGTCGATCATAGTGATTGAGGACATTGACTGCTCACTCGACCTGACTGGCCAGAGGAAGACAAAGAAGCAAGAGAAAGAAGACGATGAAGAGAAAGCGGATCCTGTCGAGAAAATGGCAAAAGGTAGGGAAGAGAGCAAGGAGAGCAAGGTCACACTCTCAGGGCTCCTGAACTTCATCGACGGGCTGTGGTCGGCGTGCAGAGGCGAGAGGATCATTGTGTTTACGACGGACTTTGTCTAGAAGCTTGACCCAGCCCTAATCAGTATAGGGAGAATGGACAAGCATATCGAGATGTCGTATTGCTGCTTCAATTCGTTCAAGGTGCTCGTGAGGAATTACTTGGGCATTGAGTCACATCCGCTGTTCGCGAGGGTGAGGCGGTTGCTTCAGGAGATGAAGATGACTCTGGAGGATGTGGCGGAGAACTTGATGTCCAAGTCGGATGATGAGGATAAGGAGGCTTGCTTGGAGGGACTCATCGAAGTGCTCGAGAAGGCGAAAGAGGACTCTAAGAATAAATCAGAAGAAGAAGAAAAAGCTGCTGCAACGGAAGCATAAGCAATTGCAGCTAGAGCATGGCTGAGGAAGAACGGCAACTTACATCAAGTGAAGGAGAGCAAGAAAACGGTAGAAGAGGTTGTGCTAAAGAAGTGAAAAAGAATGGTGTGCTTTGACCATTATTTTAGCAACAAATCCAGTAAATCTAAGTATACTCCTTGGTGTGTTGGTCTTTTATGGAAAGGTAGTGTGTGCATGAATAATTAGTTTACATTATGAAAGAAACACATTTATATGTGATATGAGATATTTATATGAACTAAAAAATAGTATTAAGTATTTGAATGATACACAAAGGGTCGTGTTTTTCCGCTCATTTTTGACTTAAACACTCCACAATATAGTAATCTGCCATGCTCCTCATATCCAGAAACACTCTATATGTCCATGACCTAATCATGAAATATAGCATCACTGATCAATCAAGCAGTCGAGATTAGTCAAGAAACACATGTACTCGGGCTTGACATTAGCCAAACACCTAATGACCCATAACATGCCATATGAACTGCGAGAATTGAGCAATCTAGTAGCGATCATTTTTGTCCATGACAACATAATCAGACGAAAACGAAGGAGACGAACTGATGATGGGCCTCCTCAAACCGTTTTGACAAAATCTGAAGCAGAAGCAACGAGAAAAGAAAGGAGACGTGGGAAACTTTTGTATTCATTAATTGTCTTGTTTAATGTACAAAGGAATCATTATATAACACAGACAACAATCAATAAAAAGGAATGATTATATTTCTCTAATTTATGAGTATCGAATCTAATCCTAGATTGATTCAAATAATCAATTACAATCAATATAAATCTTCGATATCCCTTGAATATATTCTCCCGAATCGACATCATATCTTCCAACACTCCTCCTCAAGCTAGTGGCTTGTATATGTCCAAGACACCGAGCTTGCATAGAAGATATGAATGTTGCCTTTGACACAAAGGCTTGGTGAACCTATTCGCAGGTTGTTCTATGATTCTGATTCCTCTTGTTTCAATTATTCCTTTTTGAATCTTCTCTCAAGTAAAATGACAATCGACTTCTATGTGTTTCGTTCTCTCATGTAATATAGGATTTGCAGCAAGTTTGAGTGCAGAATCATTGTCACAAAATAGCAAAGTCGGTCCTTTGACCTCTACTCCGAGATCTAGAAGCAAGCCTCGTAACCAAACCACCTCACAAACAGTCTTGGCCATGGATCGATATTCAGATTCTGCCGATGACAAGGATACAATGGATTGTTTCTTTGTCTTCCATGAGAATAACAATTCCCCGAGTTTGATGCAGAAACCAGTGATAGACCTTTGACTCATAGGGCAAGTCGCATAATCCGCATCGTAGTAAGCTGTCATTTCCATGTTGCATTTGCGAGAAAGAAGAATCCCTAGTCCCGGACATTTCTTCAAATACTTCACAACTTTCAAAGCAGCATTCATATGTGACTATTTTGGGCTATGCATGAATTGACCGAGTGTTTAAATGGCATAGCAAATGTTGGGCTTGGTCATAGTAAGATAGATGAGTTTCCCAACTAATCTCTGATAACTTGACGGATCCTTGAGTAATGGGTCATTTTCTATAGATTGTAGACCCGCATCATAGTCTGCATTGGTCAACTTGACATTTTGTTCAATGGGAATGACTGTTGGCTTGCATCCTGATAACCTTGCTTCTGATATAATTTCCAGTACATATTTCCGTTGGCTAAGAGAGATCCCTTGTTCTGAACGAGCTATCTCAATTCCAAGAAAATATTTTGGTGACCCCAAATCTTTGATATGAAAAATAGAGTGAAGATTTTCTTTAAGATTCTTCACAGCAAGTTCATCATTCCCCACAATAAGTATGTCATTAACATATACCATTAAGTAAACGGATGATGTACCTTTCGTCCATGTGAAAAAAAGCATAATCATGCTTGGACTGTTTGAATCCTATAGCTGTAAGTGCATTGGTGAACTTGGTGAACTTGGTGTACCACTGTCGCGAAGCCTATTTGAGGCCATAAAGGGATTTGCGGAGACGACACACTCTGGACTCCCCCTGTCTCCATAAACTCGGTGGAAGATCCATATAAATTTCTTCATCTAAATCCCCATGGAGGAATGCATTGTGAACATCCATTTGGTGTAATGACCAATCACGAAATGCAGCAATTAATAAGAAGGTGCTAACTATAACATCCTTTGCTACTAGAGAAAAAGTTTCGTGATAATCAAAACCTTCTCTCTGAGTAAAGCCTTTGGCCACTAACCGAACCTTATATCTTTTAACAGAACCATTTGCTCTATACTTAATCTTGTATACCCACTTGCAACCAATCGGCTTGCAATGAGGAGGTAATGGGACGATATCCCACGTTTGATTTTCCATCAAGGCATACAATTCTTTTTCCATAGCCTCTTGCCAACGTGGATCTTTTACTGCCTCATCATAATGAGATGGTTTTTGTTCCTCAGATACTCGACTAATACAACACATATGGTCGGACGATAATCGGTGAAAAGAGACATATGAGAAAATAGGATAATGAGTACCTGATGAATTTGAGGCTGCACAAACATAATCTTTTGTCCAAGTAGGTGGATGGGTAACACGTCCAGATCATTGTGGCATCTCATGCTGTAATATTGAAGATGATTCCTCATTCTTGGGCATTTCCTCAGTATTGACGGGTGCCGAAGGTGCTGCCATTGTAGAAGAGTTGAGTTCCTTTGCATTTGCCATAGAAGAATGCATATTTGAATCATCTGTGTTGTGGATGTAGAAACCCCATCGGACATTGGAGATGATAGTGTAACCTTTGGTTGACGTTATGGAGATGCAATAATATATGATTGACTAGAAGGTAAGTCTTCATCTAATAAAAAACGATGAGAATTTGTATCACTGTCAGAATTCTCAGAAGATGGTAATTCATCACAAAAAGGAAATATTTTTCTCATGAAAAATGACAGCCATGCTTACAAAGAAATCTCCAGTGGATGGTTCAAAAACCCGATACCCCTTTTTTGGACTCGGATATCCCATAAATATGCACCGACGAGCTCGAGGATTCATTTTATCTCGAGGGCCCACTATGGTCACATAACATAGACAACCGAAAACTCTTAAGTGTTGAAGTTCTTGTTTCTTTCCATAAAGCATCTCAAATGGAGTTCTCCCGTTAAGAACACGGCTTGGCATGCGATTGATCAGGTAAGCAGCCATGACCACACAGTCCCCCCAAAAAGTTTCAGGAATAGAGGCTTGCAACTTAAGAGCACATGCTACTTCTAATAGATGGCGATGCTTACACTCAATAATACCATTTTGTTGTGGAGTGTAAATGCACAAGCTTTCATGCAAAATTCCATTTGAAGAATAGAAGGATGTGCATTCATTGCTAAAGAATTCCCTTCCATTAAGTGCAAATGCGTTGAATAGACTTCCCAAACTGATTCTTAGACAAAGAAAAGAATGTTTTCAAATGAGGGAGAACCTGGCTTTTTGATTGCATGAGAAACACCCATGTAGCTCGCGAGAAATCATTCACAATTGTAAGCAAAAAAAAAAAAAAAAAAAAAACGAGAACCATCACGATGTTGTGTGTGATAAAGGCCCCAAACATCAACATGAATTAGAGAAAATGGATTTTTTGCATGAGAACTACTATTTGCAAAAGGTGCACGAGCCTGTTTTGCCAAAGGACAAATGGGGCATTAAGGATAAGAGAAAGAAGCACTATGACCCAATCTTTGATGATTAAGGAAATTTTTATCATTGGTAGCAGAGTTACACCATGATTGATTATTCAATTCAATACATGATAATTTGGAATTGTTGGGAAAATTGATCCAAAAGTATAGCCCTTGCGAGATACTACTCAAGCCCATCAGTTTGCCAGTCGAAAGGGCCTGAAAGAAGCAATTATCGGAATTGAATAGAACTCAGCACGAATTTTCTTCACAAACTCGAGAAACTAATATGAGGTTGAAATGAAAATCTGGAACATATAGTACGTTTTGGAGTGTGATGAGTGGGCTAAGATCCATTGTGCCGATCATCATGACATGTGTGGTATTTCCATTTGGAAGCTGTACCAAGGTTGGAAAGGGTAATGTTTGGATTTTTGAAAATAAACCTTTATTATAGACAATGTGGTCATGAGCACATGAATCAATTATCCATGCATCCTTGGAAATTGAATTCATCAAGCAATATGAAGTACTTGTAAAACTCATAGTTTTGTCAGAAGCATCCAATTTCTTGAAAGCCCTCATAAGTTCTTGATATTGCTCATGGCTAATTAGCTGATTAAATTTGTTAGCACATTGACCTATAACCTGAAAAACGGTCGAAAAATCCTTTTTTCTTTTTTCCGGGCTTGCCATGCAATTTTCCAACAGTTATCAATTGTATGATGTGGATGCTTGCAATAATCGAAATATAATTTACCTTTGCTAGGGAAATCCCTTATGATGTTTTGAAGATGACAAAATAAATCAAATGCTACTAATATGTTTAATGGTTGAATAATAGACTATGCAGATGATAGAATGTATAAATGATGTTATCAAAGTCTATACTTGGAAGAACCAGAAGACAGACTCTATGCTGGAGCTGAACTTATTCAGACTGTGTCCAGACTTTAAAGCTAAATCTGTTCAGAAGCAGATTATGTTCAGACTTACGTCTAGATTGTAAAGTCTATTGCACTCAGACTCTACTTCAGACTGAAGACACTTAGACTCTACTTCAGTTTGAACACCCTCAGACTTTACGTCTAGAACGAGACACAAGTTCAGAACGTAGCAGATTCAGAATGAAGCATGTTCAGAATGAAACAACTTGAAAGAACGTAACACAAGCCCCAAACATATAACGGCTAGTGATCTGGTTTGGATTCTACATCAAGATAGATTTGATTGACGATTGGATCTTGAAGACAAGAACTTTCTAAACGAAGAAGCTCTATTTATGGAAACCAAGATTTTGTTTGTATGGGCGATTGGAATCAATTTGGGATTTTGCTTCTATCACTCAACGGCTACCAAATCTTCTAGATACAGATCTGTCTAATGGGTAGATTGGAAGACGATCCTCTAGATACTGTCCAATGGCTAGTTTGGAAGTGGATAAGTGTTTAAGGAGACCAAGGACCGATGAGCAAGTAAGAGACGGAGCGTAGAATTTATAATTCCAAAATCTGAGCGATCTTCAATCATACACTTGTCTTTGGTGAGCTTAAACGTTTGTGATCGTGAGAGAAATACCAAAAGAGTGACTTAGTGAGATAGTGTGATCTACCACTAAGTGTTTGCACTCAAAGTTGTAATCTCTTGTTGATTGCATAGTGGAATCCAGCCAGAAGGCTATTAGCGTGGGAGAGTGGACGTAGGCTTGATCTAACCCGAACCACTATAAACCTTGTGTTCTTATTCTCTTCCCTGAACTTCTTTATTTTGTTCGTAGTTCTATTTAACTGCTAAAGTCTGAATTTGCAAAGTCTGTTGTTCTTCAAACTCAGTTTCAAAAGTAAAATATTTTTACTGCTCTTAGCGAAAAATTGTCTTCACACCTGTTCACCCCCTCTAGGTGTTCATACTAGCACTTTCAACCTTTGCCTTTAAAATTGCCTTTTGATGTCATGGCGGAATGTGGCCCATTGGATGATTTAAAAACGGGAGCCATCGTAGCTTCATTGAGCCGTCGGATGGAAAAAAACTTCGTGAGTCGTTCGATCTTGCTGATGGTGAGAAGACATGTGAACCATCCGATCCTGCTGAGAAAGATGTCCGTGAGCCGTCAGATCCGGTTAGTGGATAGGATGCCCGTGAGCCGTCGGATCGCTTGAATAGATCTGGACCATCCGATCCCCTCTTGAAGTTTCTGGGGTCTTATGCAGAAAACCCTAGCTGCCCATTCCACCTCTCTCCTTGCCCCTTCCTTGCGACTCCGCTTTGCGGTCTATTTGTGTGAACGGCAAGGGCGATTCCATCTTTGGTCTTGAGGTGGTCAGAAACTGCAAGGCATTGGCTCTCCTCCTGAACGACGAGCTGATAGATCTGACCAAGTGTCGGCATAGGCTCCATGGTGAGAATCTGCGACCGAAACGAAAGGTATGATTCGTTTAAAATGAGAAGAAATCTGGTAATTTTTTCCCGTTCTCGTATGGCTCGGTATTGTCGTAAAGTTGATTTGGGCCCCTCTAGTTTCTCCTCGACCACTTCCAACTCATTCCATAAGGCCGAGAGTTTGTTGTAAATAGCGGCTATGATCATGTTCCCCTCTTTCAGATCTGAAAGTTGTTGGGTTAGTGAGAAAATCCTAACCTGATCTAATTTTCCATACATCTCTTTGATGTTTTCCCACATCTATCTCGAATCCTCCATCGAGGGTAGTCCGGCCAGGACTTCGGGGGTGATGCAATTTCTAATCCACGTTCGGACAAGTTGGTTACATTTCCTTCATAGTCGTGCCTAGCGCTCGTCGGACGGAATTGGAATCGTCCCAATAAATCCGTCTTTGTTCTTGGTGACCAACGCTTGCTGGAATTCCTGTGACTAGCTTGAATAGTTGTCGGCACAAGACAGTTGCTGGGCGATGAGCCGCAGCTCTGGTCCATTGACCGTCGTCGTGTAAAGTGGGTCATCGGGTTCTGGGCGACTGCTGGCGGCGACGATTGGACACGAAAAAAATCCGAGTTGGGGAACTGAGTAGGGATTTAGTCCCGAACCAGAATTACCCGATTCAGGCATATGACCCACATAAAAGAAACCCGGCCCAGTGGATGAGCTTGTCCCGAGCACGATTTATGAGCCTCTATTGGGTTGGGTCTTCTCTCTATGGCCTTGATTCATTTGTGTGGACCCATAAAACCATGGATCGGGCGCCATTTGGACAGGTAGCCACTGGATGGACTAGCCCGCAATGGGTTGTCCCTGGTTGGGTTGGGCCTAAGCCCTCTGTTCTTGAGTCAGGACCTCAGTAGGCAGATCCAAGATATTTTCTTGGATGCTTGTATCTTGCTGCACGATCGACTCCTCTGGAGTTGATGAAGGATCTTTACGCATGGTGTCTGTAAGTGAAAGATGGTAAGGAAAAAAAGTGTTTTGTGGTTGTTTTCAAGATATTTAGATACTGATTCCTACACCAGAGTGCTAACCTTGTTTTGCAAGTTAGAGTTCCCACAATAACAAAGGTGCAATTCTATCCAGAGGGTAATCAAGAGAAAATTGCGGAAGTTAGGTCAAGAGTGTTTGCTTTGATATCATGACAACAATCGATAAAAATGAATGATTATATTTCTCTAATCTATGAGTATCGAATCTAATCCTAGATTGATTCAAATAATCAATTACAATCAAAATAAATCTTCGGTATCTCTTGAATATATTCTCCCGAATCGACATCATATCTTCCAACACATTTCGCTTCGCAAAGAGCGAGAATTACATCGCTGAGGTTGAGCAAGTCGAATCGGTAGCCGCAGAGATGGAGGTGGTCAAGGAGGTGGAGGGCTTTGATGTGTCCCGGTGGCGAGTTGATGTGGCCCTAATTAGGATATACGAGCACTCCGAGGACATGCCCTTTCTGATTCTCCATTTCTTTGCCTCTTGAGAGAGAACTGACCCAAAAAAAGAAAAAGAAAAAAGAGGAGAGAGAGAGAGAGAGAGAGAGAGAGAGAGAGAGATTTAGAAAAGTCGATGTGGGACCCACAAGAAAAGAAATAGAAAAGCAATAATAAAAGGGACTTGACGAAAAAAGGGTACACTCTCTTTGAACACCGGCCGAGAGATCGCATAAGGGAAATATTGTCAGAAAAAAGTTGGGCCCAAACTATATTTAAGTTAAAGCACCATTTTGACTCACTTTTAAATTTTCCAAAATTACCTGCTCATCATATAATACCATTTCAATAAGTCACTCGTAACCACCTATTTCATTCAACCAATTTTCCTCGTGTCATATATGTAGTGTGTGCTTTCAATTCTCTTATTTATTAATAGAAAGAAAATTTATGACTATTACTTTCTGAGTTGGTTTCTCTTACATCCTTGGCAAAATTCGACACACTTAAATTTTTAGATTTGTAATTATCATTTCTTTTCATTTTCCAAAACCTATTGCGTGATCCTTTGATCGTACTTCTAACCTATGAATACAAGAGGAGATCAAATTGAGAAAGGAAAACGAGTTGTGCTCAAAAGGTGATCGTTCAAATTTACTTTGAATCACACAATTATCAAGTGTCCCTGTAATTTTCGGCAAAATTAAATATATGCAATTGTGAGGAGTTCGGCTAATTCCGAACCATGTTTTTTAGATGCTCTAATTAAATATATGCAATTGTGAGGAGTTCAGCTAATTCCGAACCATGTTTTTTAGATGCTCTATCACTTTCTTCGGGAAATTTTTTTCATTGTTTTCAACACATAAAAAGTTTTTTTTTGCTTCCTTTAAAAATGAAAAGAATGTTTTAAACTTTAAAGTTCTTTAAAAATACAATGAATTATGTACGTCAACATTTCTATGACGTCAGACGCATGACATCATGCGATGGTCCTCCCGATCCGTGTTCGTGCGACCTTGTCTTGGCTGGCTCCCCCACATATTAGCAGCTTGGCATTTTTTTTTTTTTTTGATCGGAAAGAGACATTTCATTTAAGTAACGCTGAAAAACAACCCGCTTGAACCGCGTCCGTAAGCAGTAAATTAAACAAAGCTGGGGGAGGGGGAAAGACTTCAGCGAAAGACAGGGACCCTCGAGAATGGGCCTTGGCAGCCCAGTCCGCTGGTGCGTTTGCCTCGCGTCTTGTAAACCTAATGAGAAGACGAGAGAAACAGGGGAGTAAGGCAGTCGTTTCTGCTAGCAGCGAGCGGCTCTCCCATGGCGTCTTCTGAGGGTCGTGCACGGCATCAACCACCTGGAGACAGTCCGTCTCGATGATGAGGGGCGCATCAGCCTTCCCGATCCGCAGAAGATGGCACAGCGCTATATTCAAAGCTTGGACTTCGATCTGGAAATCAGAATTTGCTGTGGCTGCACAGGTGAAACCTTCTTGCATAGAACCAGTATAATCATGACATATATATGCAGTTGATCCTGAGATATTACCACTGCTGAAGGCTCCATCTATGTTGATTTTTAAAGTACCAGGATCAGGGGGCCTCCACAGCAATCCTGGAGCCGAGCGAGGGGGGATGGATCCTGTTATGGTAGACTGCAGATGCTTTGCCAAATTGGAGGTAGCCCATGCCGCTTCCACAACAAAAACTGGATCTGGCTGCTGGTGCTGAAATAGACATCTATTGCGTGCTTTCTAGACGTGCCAGAGGAGAACAGCAATAATCTCCATTCCTGGTGAGTATTGATTTTCCACAAACCTGTCAGCTACCCACTCTTCAATACGCTTGATTTGAGTAGGTAGAATGCGTATGCGAACCCGAGGGTGAGACCATACGTTCGAGGTCCACGGACAGAGAAGGAAAAGATGTTCTAGTGTTTCTGGAGTCTGAGTTGCGCACACCTTACAGATAGGGTTTGCACTAATATGTCTGTGGAATAGATTAACCTTCGATGGGAGGGCATTTTGAATGATGGACCAAAGGAAGAACCTAATTTTAGGTGGGATGTGGAGTTTCCAAATTTGCTTCTATAGGGTTGAAGGTAGTTGGAAAGAAGAGGATGGTCTGTTGTCCTGAATGTGGATGTCGGTTTGATGAATTAGCTGATATGCACTCTTCACAATTAATTGACCATTGGTAGTCCCTGTCCAAATAAGCTTATCTTCTGCATAAGTTGGGCGCACTGGGATGCTGAGAATTTCCCTGATAATGTCTTCATCGAAAAACTGATGAAGCAAATCTTCATTCCATTTGTTTTGATCAGGTAGCAATAAGTCAGCCACCATTTGTGGCTCTTCTCTGGTGACAGGGCCTCCTAAAATTCCTCGGGCCAGCCAACAGTCCTCTCTGATGCGGATTTGAGACCCATCTCCTACTGACCATTTCAGTTTAGGCAGAATAGAATCCCTTCCTATAAGCAAGCTTTGCCAACCCCACAAGGGGCGGGGGCCTTTTTTAGCATTTATAAAGTCTTGGGCATGGAAATAAAGGCCTTTGAATAGCCGACTGCATAAAGATAAAGGATTTTGAAGTAGTCTCCACGCCTTGTTTGCCAAGCAAAGCTCATAGATGCAATAAGGTCCCTAAAACCTAGACCCCTTGATCCTTCCTTTTCTTTAGTAGCTCCCAACCCTTCCAATGAACACCCCGCTTTCGACTATCGGTTGCCACCAAAATCTCTCAATCTTCTGTTCAATTGCCCGGCATATAGACACATGAATTTTAAATATAGACATTGCATATTGAGGAATAGCTTGAACAACACTTTTTATTAAAATCTCTTTTCCCCCTTTCGACATGAGGTGTTCTTTCCACCCATCTAGCTTGGAATTCACTCTCCCTAGGATCCAAGCAAACATATCTCTCTTCGAACGACCCTAGTCAGACGGGATTCCAAGGTATTTGCCAGTCTTGTGAAGTGCTGGTATCCGAAATTGTTGTGCCAAATTATCCTTCAGACTAGTCGGGCAGTCTTTACTAAGAAAAAGACCGGATTTATTTCTATTAATTTCTTGACCAGTAGCAAGACAGTATTGATTCAAGATATTTGATAGATTCTGGCATTCTAGAACAGTCCCATCTAAGAAAAAGATTGCATCATCTGCAAAGAAAATGTGGGAAAGAGTAGGACACCACCTGTTCAACCGTATTCCCTTTAGCTGTCCCATGTCAATCGCTTGATGAATAAGAGTTGATAATAGATTGACCATTAGAATGAAAATATAGGGAGATAGGGGATCACCTTGACGTAAGCCGCGAGAGGGGTGAAAATACTGAAGCTGGTCACCATTAAATTTAACACTAATCTTGATAGTGGAGATACACTGCATCACCCATCGGACCCAACTAGAATGAAATCCTAGCTAAATAAGATAGTCATGAAGAAAATCCCACTCCACTCGGTCATAAGCCTTTTGCATGTCAATCTTGAGTAACGCTTGAAATTTATTTTTTCGCTTTCTGGTGTTAAGATGATGCAACACCTCTTGTACAATAAGTATGCTGTCCTGTATTTGGCGGCCACCCACAAATGCACTCTGTTATGGGGATATTAGGGCAGGCAGGAAGGGTTTAAGTCTGTTAGCAAGGATTTTGGATATGATTTTGTACACGTAGTTGCATAAACTAATAGGTCGAAATTGATCAAGGCATTCGGGGTTAGGGACTTTGGGGATAAGGGATAAGATTGTTTTGTTTAGGTCAGAAGGCAGGACTCCAGTTTGAAAGAAAGCTTGGACAGACAGAAAAAGATCCTGCTTAATGATATCCCAGTGAGATTGGTAGAAAAGGCCATTCAACCCATCGGGGCCTGGGGCTTTTGTTTTACCCAGCTGAAAAGCAGCTCTTTGGACTTCCTCCATCATTAGTTCAGCAGTCAACCCCTCATTCATCTCCGGTGTAACGATGGACAAGCATTGATTCAGAATGGGGTCATAATTCCGGTACCCTGTCATCGTATATAGATTAGAAAAGAAATCTAAAGTCATATCCTTAAGAGCAGCTTCATCACTTACCCATTGCTGTTGATGGTCTTGTAATAAACTGATTTTATTTCACTGTCGGCGCTGAATAGTTGTAGCATGAAAGAAACGTGTGTTTTGATCTCCCCACTTCAGCCACTGTAATCGAGACCGCATTGCCCAGTACTGCTCCTCTTGCTGCCATGCGCGTTGTAATTCTGCCTTTAACTTAAATGCTTTTTGGAAATCATATCTATCTTGGCTATGGTTTGTTAGTGCTTGTAGTTGTTGTTGTAAATCTACTATGTGTGATTGTGCATTTGAAAACTCAGTGCGGCTCCACCTACTTAATGCAGCACTTACTAGTTGTTGACACCTAAATTTTGACGATTTAGTTTATTTATTTATTGCATAGGAAATTAGGGGTTAATTTTATTAATTGCATATCATATAGATTTAGATTGCATTTATTTTGTTATTCGCATATTTTGACCGGGTGGCGGATGAGTTCAATTAGATGGATCGGGCTATGAAGCGAGCGGGTTGGCCAAAGTCCGCGTTTTTTAATAATAATTAAAAAATTATCTCATGGGAATATAATATTTTAAAATTTTTCCGATATATGAATCTTTTTTAGATAGGGCAAATGGGTAAAAAAATATTGCGGTTTGGCTTTGAAAGATTTGGATTTAAAAAAAATCTCATCTTAATCTCGAATCCTTATCAATATGGGATGAATTTTGTGAAAAATATTGCGATATTGCGATTTATCTTTGCGAGATTTGGAAAATATTTATCGTAATCTTGAATTTTTATCAATAGTGATCGGTTGGTGAAAATGTATCGCGGATGTAGATTTGAAGGGGAAATCGAAAGCTTATCTCTTACCCCCTATAAAAGCAACCGTGTACGAAGACCTGGGGAGAGCTTCTTTGGAAAAAAATCCACTAAAAGGGAAAAGAATTTTGGTGCTTTAGGGAGCCATCCGTGGAGTCCTCGAGAGAAGGGGAGAAGCACAAAAAGGGAAGAAAGGGAAAAAGTGAAGAAAAAAGTAAAAGGCAGGAAAGGTGATTGGACATTTACTGTTCATCACCCCCTTCCTTCTACTGTTTCTGCTTCTGCCTCCCTCCAGCCGGATCCGATTTTGATCCGCCCTCCTTGCGACGGCCGACGCCACCTCACCGCGCCACCACACCAGATGGCCCCGCTTCCGATCTATGCCTGCACCTGAAGTTTCTCGGCCCGCGACGCCCTTCGCCGGTGGTCCGAGCTGCTGCCGCACGCATCTCCTCTGCCCCTGATCCGTCCGCGAATCTGCCCAGCCCGAAGTCTGGTGAAGCTACCGCTTTCTCCCGTGCCGCGCCGACCCACGATTCCGACGCTGCTGCCGAACCGCTCTACTAACCCGACGAAGCCACCGCCGAGCCGATCCGCGACGACGCTGCTTCCCTTCCCCTGTCCGCGATCTGTCCACCACGCCGCCGGAGTCCCTCTGCACCCGCGAGCTCGTCCCGACGCCACTGCAATACCAGTCACTGCTGCAACTCCGAGCGCCGGTGACCGCGCGTCTTCCTCTGCTTGCACCTCCGTCGCCGGCACCGCGACGCCACCCGCGAGCTGCCGCTGCCGCCGGACCGCTCGCCCGATCCGCCCCCTGCCAAGCAGCTCCATCCGTTGCTGCCTCTCGCCGGAGCTCCGACCGACGGCAACCCTTGCCCGGCGCCGACGAATTTGCTGTCCCCCCATTTTCCTTAGGTTGCTCAATTTTCTTTATTTTTCTTATTTTATGTTATTTTACTTTATTTTTAGTTAGTTTTGCTATTATTGTTTAAGTTTGAATATTGTGAGGTGACTTTTAGGTTATGGATATTGTAGGCATTATCGGCAGGAGTTATCCTAAGATTATTGTAATTATTAATTTGGCCTGTAAGATGTCGGGTCATTTTTTTAATTATATTAATTCTTGGGTCTGTTGATAATATCTTAATTGTTGAATCAATATAATTATTAATTTGATCCGTAAGATTTCTGATAAGATTTTTAGTTATTTTGATTTTCTTGTCTGGGTTAAAAGTAATCGTTAATTTGACCTGTGAGATAACATGTTATTTTTTCGTTTACTTTAATCCTTTATTTGTTGAATATCTTGTTTGTTTAGATTTAATGTTTAGTTGATAATCGCATTGTTTTGAAAAACCACTAAAAATCCAAAAATATTTGAATTAAGATTCAGTTGGTTTTAGAATATTTCTTGTCATCTTGCATATCTAGCATAGGGATTTCAGTTTGAAAAATATAAAAAATGCATTAATTTAGGATTTTAGTTGCATATTTAATTACGTGACAATTTTAAATTTTGAATTTTATAAATAATAAAAAATAAAAAGTATCATGCATGCTTCGAACGTCATTGCATATTAGATAAATTGCATGTTAGATTAAGATAATATCTTAGTTTAAATTAGGATTTAATGTGACTTAATCCTTAGTTTAAATTAGATAGAATCTTAATCTAACTAGGTCATTTTTGCATTTTTAAATTTCGAATTTCATGAAATTTGTCTTAGGGTAAATTAGTTGCAATTTCTAGGATAGATTGCATTTTTATAATAAAAAATCATGTGCACGTTATATAGAATTAAGTCCATGAAATGCACGTCATTTTAGTGATTATTGTTAGGTTCATTTCTAATTAGAAATTGACCGTCATTAGTTTAGGTCATATAGTTAGAAATGCATTTTATAAAAATCTAAGAAAACCCAAAAAAAAAAATTGTTTGCTTTATATGATGCAATTTATTGATTGAATGTTTAAGCATTTGTATGGTCACTTATTGCATGATAGTAACTTAGGTTAAAATAAATTCAAGCTGCCTGCAAAAACACTTTTGAAAATAAAAGAAATGGTGCACCGAAAGGGGCGTTAGAAATTCAGTGTAAAACTAAAGTCCCCGTATCCATGCCTCCTTTCGTAAGAGTGAAGTGAAACTCCCATTACTTTACTTGGGTTTCTAATCGACCCACCAAAAATAGATTAGTGGCGACTCCGATTAAAAAAATCAATTGCATGTTAAGAATTCAAACCTAAGTCGCGAATTGGTATGGGCTTGGGAGGGCCCGAGCTAAGCTTAAAGACTTAGTAATCCATTAACCTAGTTTTAGGTGGTGAACCCGAAAAATTGGGTCGCGACAGCTTGGCGACTCCACTTGGGACTTGTGTTAAAACACTTAGTGGACTTAGGCCAATTTTTCTTTTAAAAATGTCTTTGTTTGGCCAGGTACATCTCTAACATTTCTTAGGTGTTAAATGTTCTTGCAGATGGGAGGTATAAGGGGAGTAGTCTTTGCTAACCCCTGTCTTGCAGGTTGGAGTAGGGATGAATGTTTGAATTAAAGCTATGGAAGTGTTGTTTGCATTTAAACTGTTGTGCATGCTTTATTGCTTTAGCACCACACTATTTGCACACACAACCTGCGGTCGGACCTGGGCTGCGATAGGATTTCTAGGATGGTGTTGAGAAGGAAACTTCCTCCAAAGCGAGACTGCTATGTAGAGGTTGACCTTCTCTTCTCCCAAATTTCTTTCATGGTGTCGAATGTGTTTGTCCATATTCGCGAGACCGCGTGATTATTGGGTATTCCATTCGACTGAGCCGGAGTTAGGGGGACCTGACACGTTAATGCGAGACTGCAACGGTCAGATCATCCTCTTAGCTCCACTTTGTTAAGCCGTCTAGGTAGAAATCGAGCCTCACATTTCATGCGCATGCCTATGTGATTGTCATCCCTTTCGATTTCGGTAAAAGTAAGTTGTCTAAAGTCTCACTTTGCAATTTACTTACTTTATTGCAGTTTTGTCTGTCCATGACAATTTAGGTTAATCATTGATTTAATTCCTTTGTCAATTTGAATGAAATGAGGAAATAAATTGCCATACAATGAACCATTTGGAAAATAAAAAAAAAATGGAAATTTGTTTTCAATTTATGTTTTGGCTCTTCCTAGTTCATATTTAGGAAATTTCTTCCCTTTTGGGACATCCCATATCTTTGTTTTCCTAGTTCATTTTTAGGAAATCCTCTTCATATGTGGACTTTTCTTGACTAAAATTAAATTGTTGTCATGGACTAGCTTTCTATTTACACTTCATGCTTACATGTTCCCATTTATTCCTTAGGTGATTATGAAGCGATCTCGCTCACCCATCCGTACACGGTCGAGATCTAAAATGGCGGATCAAAACGAGGTGCTGGACCGTATCATCGATAATATAAATAAGCGAATTGCACACCTCCAAAGTCAAGTTGATGAATTGACTACTACTATAGCTTTTCTCACTAAGCAAAAGGGCCGTGATGACATAGGTACTCTATCTTCAGTGAGAATCTACGACTCGAAGAAGAGAGCCAAGAGAACTTTTGAGTCGTCTCATTTTCCCGAGATAGCTGAATTTGATGCCACCATGAAGAGACTAGTGACATATCTAGAAGGAAGAATCTCTGACCTGAAGGGTTCGCATGACACGATCAAGGAGGGTGAAGAACTCAAGCATACATGATTCATGGTCCTAAGTAGTTCACTTTCCTTGTTTAATTAGGGGCATGCTTGGTTGCACCTCCCTTGCGTGGGAATTCTTACTGCTTTTTAGGAATTGTTTTCGCTTTCTAGGAATCATTTTCGATATTTTCTCTTTTTAGGGGTTAGGAATCACAATTTTCATTCCAATAATGTAATTCATTTGATTCGATTCAATGAAATTACAATTTTATTTCAAATTTTGAGAACATGACGGGGTACTCCAAACCAGTCCAATGACGATATCCAACCATGAAAGAAATTATCATCCACGGGGGAATCCTGAGGGCTGGACTTTTTCATGCTTCCTCCCAAAAACTTTTTCGAAAACAAAAAGCATTTCATTGTCAAAAACATTTTCCCAAAGCTTGTAGCAGATTAAATCTATTTGTTTGTCTGACTCATTTACTTCTTGTCTCAGAGCATAATTCTATCACTTGTTATGACAAGGGACATCCGAAAATAGCTATCAAGTTTCAACGATCATAAACTTGACTTGTGATCAACGGGCTTAAAGCGCACTTGCAGTGAAAAAAAAAAAGATTTGGGGCAAGTAAAAGAGGACCATCATTCCCTAGTGGAAGAGTTGACAACTTGGGGACATGACAGGTTTTGGTAGTGACCCGACTGGGATAAAGTCTCAACCCGAGCCAAAATGGATGTGCAATTTGAATTTACTTTGATATTACATAGTATCATACTGATGCACGTTCTCTTATGCAGGGGCAAAAGTGGATTTTCAGTCTTGAATGATAGGGACAATCCAAAGACATCAACTGCTGAGGCAATTCCCATTGTAGAGGAATCCTTGAATGAATGCTTAAAACCATTTTGCAGTATAGAAAACTGTTTGAAGTTGACATGCTTAAAGCTGTTGAGTTCTTTTTAAAAAAGGGTTTTGCATGATGACTCTTACATGTTTTATCCACCAATTCTACTAAAGAACATCAGGATGGACTAACTTAATGAATGATGTGGAATTGATTGAGCATACTAAATGAGGCGAGTCGGGATGATGAAAGGCAAACCCTATCCTATACACAATCCAATATTCATACACTTGTGAGATGAGTGTAGGAAGGTTCATATCCATAAGGTAAAGAGTTCTCTCGCAAAAGGTACGGCAACCGAAGTGATGAGAGGCAATTCACTTCTCTTTCCCAAACACTACAGGTGATCAATTGCTTAACCCTTTTGAGCCCATACACTTATGGATATTCTTTTCAAATCACCCCTGTCAAGAATCACCCCATATTGGGGCAACTGGGAGGTAAAATGGCATCATGAGGTGAGGAAAATGAATTGAAATTTTCTTGCTCTCACTTGCATCAATCTTCAAGTCATTGCTATTACATTAAATTCATATGTTAATTTAAGTGCCTTAGGATGACGAAGAGCATTTCTTTCTCTATCCTATACACTTTATCCATTGAATAACCCCCTTGAGCCTATGAATTCATTTCACATTAAACCCAGTTGGTGATCATCCCCCACACTGGGGCAAGGAAAAAAATCAAACCACTCAAGTAGCATGATTTACAATGCTGATAAAAATGGAGACTTTGTCCAAAAAAGGAGTGCAAGAATTGAATTCAAAATAGAATTAAGGGGGCATGAAAAAGCAGTGTGCCTGGTAAAAGCAAGGCCAATGCCCATGAAAAGAAGTGAAAAAAAATGCATGAGAGCTATGGGCATAAAAAGTGGTGTGCTTGGTAAAAGCAAAGTCAATGCTCATAGATGAAAAAAAAAGTCAAGATAGGTGACTGTCAATTACAAGAATTGAATCCCAATGGAGCAATAGTCAAAGAACTCAAATGCTGAGTTTCTACAATCAATGGGGGACTTCATGAAGACAATCCCTGATGGTGAAAAAGAAAACTGATGGCAATGCCAAGATGATCATCAACTCACACCTTTTACACACATTTTGAGCCTAATGATCTTTTCATTTCTCAACCCATGAACCCAACCTACGTTACGTCCCTTACAAAGTCTCTTTAGATTAGGGCATTTGAATTAACGTAGGAGTTCATATGTTTATAAGCATTGCTCGAAGAAGTGCGAGCAAGATTATTTCTTTTTCATTTTGCAGGGTTCTTGACTTGTAAACCCGGAGATGATTACAAGACAGTTCATTCAATAGCCTTGACTCAAAGAGTCCATTTGTTAAGCCGTTGATCAAGCCCACATTATGGTCCCTGTTAAAGACCTCTCAGATTGGTAAGATCGTATCGCTTGCGAGAATACTTGGACCCATGTCGATATGATAAAATTGAGTGATTCTCATAAAATAGCCATTCTAAATGAGAGTGAGTGAAAGTCCTTTCTAACCGAAAGTCTCTCATTTAGTATTTTTAATAAATCCATGTCATGAGTGAAAGTTGTCTTGAACGATAATTCTCTCTAGTGGAAATTTGGATGATGCAAAAGTCATTATGCATGAATCTTCATTGAATCGATAAAAGCTTCAATAGATTTTGAAGTATGCATTCCTGAATAGCCTTAATTGCCTATTTCATTAGTAAATGTATTTTTGCTCTAATCATGTCTGACAGATAATGTTTTCTCAAAGACCCAAGAGCTCTTGATATTCAGGAGGTGAGAGGCCTCCACAGGATATCTGAGTTCCAGAAGACATATCCCAAAGAATCAGAGATATCATCAGGTAAGTGTATCTCTACCCATTCTTGACACTTGACTCGATCAAGCTATCCTTTTAAATTGACCTGGCATGCTTTTGTAGCCCAGAGTTCCCCCCTTTATCGACTCGGCGTGCTTTTGTAGCCCGATGTCCCTTTATATTGACCTGGCGTGCTTTCGTAGCCCAGAGTCCCTTTTTATCGACTCGGCGTGCTTTTGTAGCCCGATGTCCATTTATATTGACCTAGCATGCTTTCATAGCCCAGAGTCCCTTTTAATCGACACTCGACTGAGTTGTCCCCCAAAGATTTTCCTCCAGATTCAATCTGATTAAGGCGACCGAAAACGGTTCGGGTCCCGGCCGCTGATCTCTCTGCAACGTTAGGCGACCGAAGAAAGGTTCGGGTCCTAGCCAAGCAAAACCTCGCCTTAGGCAACCGTAGAAAGGTACGGGTCCTAGACAACCTTATTGCTCTAACAGCGATCAGAGAAAGGTACGGGTCCTGGAAAAGCAATTACCTCAATTCAGGCGACCGTAGAAAGGTACGGGTCCTGGAAAATGATTCCTTATTCAGGTGACCGTAGATAGGTACGGGTCTTGGAAAGTGAATCCCCGTTTAGGCGACCGTAGAAAGGTACGGGTCCTAGACAATATTTATTGCTCTAACAGGCAACCGTAAAAAGGTACGGGTCCTGGAAAAGCAATTTCCCCATTTATGCGACCATAGAAAGGTACGAGTCCTGAAAATCGCTTTCTTTTTGTCAAGGCGACCGTAGAAAGGTACGGGTCCTAGACACAACCAAACGCTGCCTTACTAGGCGACCGTAGAAAGGTACGGGTCCTAAGAAAGTAGTCTCTTCGTTACTATTTTAGGCGACCGTAGAAAGGTACGGGTCCCGAATATGTAACACCGACTATCTTGAATCACTCTACCCTCCTTGAAGGTAAGATATTCCGGTAGGTTCCTTTACCGTTTGCATACAAATTGCATTCCAAAATTTTGACATCTCACCTGATCGGGATGTCTCAATTCTCTTTGTTGAACATTTCACTCTGGATGTGAATGTTCTTTGATCTTCCTCGTTATACTTTAGTTTGGATCTAGGTATTTCGAGCTTCTAAAATCATGACATCTTTGTCTGGACCCGGATGTCTTGATTAATTTCATCTAAACATTTCACTCTGGATGTGAATGTTTTTTCGACCTTTCTCGTTATACTTAGTCCGGATCTAGGTATCTCGAGTACAAAAATCTTGACATCTCGATCTGACCCGGATGTCTTGATTATTTTCATTCAAACATTTCACTGGATGTGAATGTTTGTCAATCCTTCTCATTATGCCTTAGTTTGGATCTATGTATTTCGAGCACAAAATCTTGATATCTCAGTCTGGATCTGGATGTGAATGTTCTTACCTGTTACGCTTTTCAAGGAACCTGAGTGAGAGTTGGGTACTTGTAGAGTAAACAGGGACTTATCATGTACCTCAAGATGCTCTACCGCACTGACTGGTAAGTAAGTAATTGCAGGTACGCTCTTTCCTTTCACATCATGCATTTGCATTAGCATTTACATGCATCATATAAGTTGCATTTTAAAAAAAAATGGGATTCATTTCCCGACCAAAAAAATCAAATCAAATCAAGTCATTCAGTGCTTGTGCATGGTCAAAATTTAGGTTTCAATTTGTCTTTGAATGCAACCTCTACGAGCTCACTTTCAAAGAGGAAATGCTGCCGACACCTAAATTTTGACGATTTAGTTTATTTATTTATCAGCATAGGAAATTAGGGGTTAATTTTATTAATTGCATAGCATATAGATTTAGATTGCATTTATTTTGTTATTCGCATATTTTGGACCTAACATGGCGGATGAGTTCAATTAGATGGATCGGGCCCACGAAAGCGAGCAGGGCTGGCCAAGTCCGCGTTTTTTAATAATAATTAAAAATTATCTCATGGGAATATAATATTTTAAAATTTTTCCGATATATGAATCTTTTTTAGATATGGCAAATGGGTAAAAAAATATTGCGGTTTGGCTTTGAAAGATTTGGATTTAAAAAAAATCTCATCTTAATCTCGAATCCTTATCAATATGGGATGAATTTTGTGAAAAAATATTGTGAAATTGCGATTTATCTTTGCGAGATTTGGAAAATATTTATCGTAATCTTGAATTTTTATCAATAGTGATCGGTTGGTGAAAATGTATCGCGGATGTAGATTTGAAGGGGAAATCGAAAGCTTATCTCTTACCCCTATAAAAGCAACCGTGTACGAAGACCTGGGGAGAGCTTCTTTGGAAAAAAATCCACCGAAAGGGAAAAGAATTTTGGTGCTTTAGGGAGCCGTCCGTGGAGTTCTCGAGAAAAGGAGAGAAGCACAGAAAGGGGAAGAAAGGGAAAAAGTGAAAAAAAGGTAAAAGGGAGTAAAGGTGATTGGACATTTACTGTTCATCACCCCATTCCTTCTACTGTTTCTGCTTCTGCCTCCCTCCTGCCGGATCCGATTTTGATCCGCCCTCCTTGCGACGGCCGACGCCACCTCACCGCGCCACCACACCAGATGGCCCCGCTTCCGATCTATGCCTGCACCTGAAGTTTCTCGGCCCGCGACGCCCTTCGCCGGTGGTCCGAGCTGCTGCCGCACGCATCTCCTCTGCCCCTGATCCGTCCGCGAATCTGCCCAGCCCGAAGTCTGGTGAAGCTACCGCTTTCCTCCCCGTGCCGCGCCGACCCACGATTCCGACGCTGCTGCCGAACCGCTCTACTAACCCGACGAAGCCACCGCCGAGCCGATCCGCGACGACGCTGCTTCCCTTCCCCTGTCCGCGATCTGTCCACCACGCCGCCGGAGTCCTCTGCACCCGCGAGCTCGTCCCGACGCCACTGCAATACCAGTCACTGCTGCAACTCCGAGCGCCGGTGACCGCGCGTCTTCCTCTGCTTGCACCTCCCGTCGCCGGCACCGCGACGCCACCCGCGAGCTGCCGCTGCCGCCGGACCGCTCGCCCGATCCGCCCCCTGCCAAGCAGCTCCATCCGTTGCTGCCTCTCGCCGGAGCTCCGACCGACGGCAACCCTTTGCCCGGCGCCGACGAATTTGCTGTCCCCCATTTTCCTTAGGTTGCTCAATTTTCTTTATTTTTCTTATTTTATGTTATTTTACTTTATTTTTAGTTAGTTTTGCTATTATTGTTTAAGTTTGAATATTGTGAGGTGACTTTTAGGTTATGGATATTGTAGGCATTATCGGCAGGAGTTATCCCTAAGATTATTGTAATTATTAATTTGACCTCGTAAGACGTCGGGTCATTTTTTAATTATATTAATTCTTGGGTGTCCGTCATGATAATATCTTAATCATTAATCAATATAATTATTAATTTGATCCGTAAAGATTTCTGATAAGATTTTTAGTTATTTTGATTTTCTTGTCTGCAGTTAAAAGTAATCGTTAATTTGACCATGTGAGATAACACGTTATTTTTCGTTTATTTTAATCCTTTATTTGTTGAATATCTTGTTTGTTTAGATTTAATGTTTAGTTGATAATCGCATTGTTTTGAAAAACCACTAAAAATCCAAAAATATTTGAATTAAGATTCAGTTGGTTTTAGAATATTTCTTGTCATCTTGCATATCTAGCATAGGGATTTCAGTTTGAAAAATATAAAAATGCATTAATTTAGGATTTTAGTTGCATATTTAATTACGTGACAATTTTAAATTTTGAATTTTATAAATAATAAAAATAAAAAAGTATCATGCATGCTTCGCACGTCATTGCATATTAGATAATTGCATGTTAGATTAAGATAATATCTTAGTTTAAATTAGGATTTAATGTGACTTAATCCTTAGTTTAAATTAGATAGAATCTTAATCTAACTAGGTCATTTTTGCATTTTTAAATTTCGAGTTTCATGAAATTTGTCTTAGGGTAAATTAGTTGCAATTTCTAGGATAGATTGCATTTTTATAATAAAAAATCATGTGCACGTTATATAGAATTAAGTCCATGAAATGCACGTCATTTTAGTGATTATTGTTAGGTTCATTTCTAATTAGAAATTGACCGTCATTAGTTTAGGTCATATAGTTAGAAATGCATTTTATAAAAAATCTAAGAAAACCCAAAAAAATTGTTTGCTTTATATGATGCAATTTATTGATTGAATGTTTAAGCATTTGTATGGTCACTTATTGCATGATAGTAACTTAAGTTAAAATAAATTCAAGCTCCCTGCAAAAACACTTTTGAAAATAAAAGAAATGGTACCGAAAAGCATTAAAAATTCTAGTGAACTAAGTCCCCGTATCCATGGGCCTTTGCGTCAGGGAAAGAAAGTGAAACTCCCATTACTTTACTTGGGTTTCTAATCGACCCACCAAAAATAGATTAGTGGCGACTCCCGATTAAAAGAATCAATTGCATGTTAAGAATTCAAACCTAAGTCGACCTTGGTATGAGGCTTTGGAGAGCCCGAGCTGCAAAAGACTTAGTAATCCATTAACCTAGTTTTAGGTGGTGAACCCGAAAAATTGGGTCGCGACACTAGTTTTATTTTCTGTGGCAGGTTAATACTATCACATGTAGCTGAGGCCCAAGCAGCAGTAACAATGTTGTGGCAGTCCGAGTGATGTAACCAATAGGCCTCAAAGACAAAAGGTTTGCTTGATTGTGGCCTTTTAGCCTCGGTAGATAATACCAGGGGGCTGTGATCAGAACCAACAGCAGGTAACACAAAAACCTCAGCTGCAGGGAAAATGAGACGCCAATCCAGAGTGCAAAGAGCCCTGTCCAACCGTTCTTTCACCAAGTCTTCACCCTGTTGGTTGTTCATCCAGGTAAATGCACAACATTGGCATTGAAGTGGAGCTTTTTGCACCAGTCATTTAATTTGTTATTTTTTGACGATTTCATCCCAGCAACTGGTGAACTTAATCTGAACTCCATCTATTGACTTATTGACTTATCGTTGAGAAGAAAGGGCAACGATTTACTCTTTAAAGCTAAGCTGTCCAGGATTAATATCTTTCCCAAAATTAGACCAACTAATATCAAATTAAGCCTAGCAGCAGCCAATCACAATATTCCATCAATAGCAGCCCAAAACAGTAAACAATTATTCATGTCTAGTCACACAACTATAGGCTCTTCACATTAGCAAAACAATAATGTATCATCACTGTAAAGGTAGATTAACTCAAAGAAATAATAAAGATCTAACCCCTACTAAAGAAAATTGAAAGACAATTTGGAAAAATGATCTCTACGAACAAAACTAGTCAATTTGTAGAGCTTGATCTCACGAATTAACATACTAAAATTTCAGCCAATTTCAACAAAATTTTACAGTCGAATTTAGATTGTCTTTCCTCCTCCTCAAAGCAACTCGCTCTCTATCTCTCTCCTCAATTAAGAACATCTGCTCTATCTTTTTTTTCTTTACTTTTATAACTGTTTTTTTAAATGATGAGTTCGGCCCTGCAAGAGGTGGACTCAACCCTACACTTATATATATGGATAATGTAGACCCGTCATCTCTTAATCCATATGAGGGTTAAATGGGTTAGTTATATTAATTAAATGGTCATAAATGTGTTTAAACATAATATGGACACTATATGAGTCATAAATAGGTTTACGTCTTACTTAGACTCAACACACTTCTATGACTCTCTCTTCATTCTTTTCTGCCCTCACTCCATCTCACACTTGCTCGCTCCACACTCTCCCCTTAGTGTGGGTATAAGTTTTCATAGATTATGTTAAAAACGGAAGTATTTTTATAATATGAGTCGGGTCGGATGGGGTATGAGTTACTAGATTTGCATTGTGGAAATGGGTTAAATACGTTTATTTGGATCGGATCATTCTCGACCCAACTCAACCTAAATTTAATCTGATCCACCTATTTGACAGGTCTAAGAGGCGTGACTTCAGTCTTGGGGAATGAAACACTTGGTCCCCCAGAGTGGTTGGCAACACACAAACAAAAAATGAATGTGGTCCTCAAAATCTTTCGTTTGGAAATGCGAGAGAAGACAAAAGGTGATGACAGGCTCCATCAATTTCGATATAAATTTTCTTAGATTATGTTAAATATGGAAGTGTTTTAATAATATGAGTCAGGTCGGGTGGGTTATGAGTTATTAAATTTGTATTGTATGGAAATGGATTATCGAACTATTCTTAACACAACCTGACTCAAAATCCAAACCATCTGTTTGACGGTTCTAAGAGATGTGACTTTGGTCTTGGGGAATGAGACACTTCAACAGCCTGGTCCCCCAGAGTGGTTGGCAACACACAAACAAAAAACGAATGTGGTCCTCGGAATCTTTTGTTCTTAAATGTGAGACGCGAGAGAAGACAAAAGGCGACCACGGGCTCCGTCAAAGTTGCTGCCGGACAAACTTGACTTGACGAGGAAATGGTGGGGCAGTTTCACATGCATGAGCAAGTAGCTTCAGATATAAACACGTGCCCTCCACGTAACATCGAAGGAAAATCAACAAAGCTGGACTTTGGAACTTCCTCTCCCTCTTCAACCCACAGAAAAACAAACAAAAATGGTGAAACCATGGCGACAGTATTAGAAATGTGGAGCAACCTTGGCTCCGCCATGGTCGGGTTGATGTTCGCGTGGGCCATGTTCAAGCAATACTTCCCTCCCCAGCTCCGCAGACATGTCGAGGCCTATGCTCACAAGGCCGTGGGCTACGTCTACCCGTACATCCACATCAAGTTCCCTGAGTTTGCCGGCGAGCAGCTTGAGCGGTGTGAGGTCTACGCTGCGATCCAGAACTACCTGAATGGGAACTCCACCGCCAGGGCCAAGCGGCTCAAGGCCGATTCTGTCAAGGACAGCAAGTCGCTGGTCCTCAGCATGGACGAGAACGAGGAGGTCGTCGACGAATATGAAGGGGTCAAGCTCCGGCGGTCGTCGTGCCCGATCGTCTCCCAGAGCTCCACGTTTTCCTTGTACAATTCCTCTAAGGAAAGCAGGTGCATTGAAAAAATGTGTAGGTTGGAAATACCAATTTATAAACACCTGTCTCGCTAGGCTTGGTTTCGGGATTTATGGTTAACATGTTAATTTCCGCAATTCAAAGTCAGGATCACGTCTCTTTCTGGGTATATATGTCCGTCAACATGGTTTCATTTTATCAAAGATTTGAAAATCCGTTTACTTCGTACATCAAGTGAAACGAGTTTCTTTTTCCTAATGATGAAAGTCTCGCCTACACTCGACCTGTCTCTGATCTAACAAGCAAAACCAATGGTCATTGCTTTTGCCACCAGGTTTTATAGTCTGACCTACCACCGGAGCCACCGGGACTTGATCACTGGGTCTTACATAAAGCACGTCCTGGCAAAGGGGAAGGCGGTGGCGGCTGATAACCAGAAGCGGAAGCTCTTCACCAACAACCTGAGCTTGAACTGGCACTACTACAAGGCGACCAAGTGGAGCCACGTGACGTTCAAGGACCCCTCTGTTAAGACTACAGTAAATAGCAGCAGCTCAGTAAATAGCAGCAGCTCAGCCACTAATAATGCCATCAAGAACAGGAGGAGGAAAGCATATGAGGAAGAAGCAGAATATATAAATGCTGCCGAGAAGTGTACAGGAAGAAGAACCACTGTTAAAAACAGAGAAAGAAAAGAAGATAAAGATAAGGGTGATGCTACGGATTGTATTGTTGCATATGAATAATCTGCGACGCTTGTAAAGCCAAGAGCTCTCTCTCTCTCTCTCTCTCTGAGCTAGAGCTCCCTGTTTAGCACTCTGTTCTTGTACTCTGTTTCTTCTTTGTTTTTCCGGTAATCAGTTAGTTTTTCTCTTCAGTTAGGTAGTTGTATCTTCTTCAACTGTTCAATACCTGTAGAACAGATTCTTGAGAGAGAGCTAATGTAGATATAAAAGGAAAACTCTCATGATGTAGATTTCGTGAAGTTGAAATAACAAAAGAAGCATTTTCATCTCTGTTTTCTCTCATTTTCTTTCCATCACTTCCTGCTCATAAACTTCTTCATGGTATCAGAGCCATGCATCCTGAAGAAGTCATCTCGATGCTGCATAAAAATGGCTGAATCTACAGCAGATTGAAGTCAGATTCAAAGCTTCGTTGATCTATGAGACATCTATATCTTCCAACAGATCTGTGAGTTGGTATTTCTCATCTACATCTAAATCTTCATCATCAGAAATATACTGGTAGCAACATACTATAAAACTAGTAGAGTTTGTGTTTGCAACTAAAGTTGTTCGAAGATCTGGAAGAGTAGAATGGCAGCAAGAAGTTTGAGATATCCATTTCCTATTCATGTCAATATCTCGAATTTTGTTACCATCAAATTAGCTGAGGATAATTTCCTTCTGTGGCAAGCCCAATTTCATAGGTTCTTAAGAAGTCAAGACCTATTTGGTTTTGTTAATGGAGAAGTTCCACCACCTGCTAAAACATTGCAGGTCGAAGAAGGAGGTCAAACTATTGAGGTTTCTAATCCTGATTATAATGATTGGATCAAGACAAATCAGCTTGTATCCTTTGGATTAGTGGTGCTTTGTTTCGTAAAACATACTCGCTTTGATAATTGGCTTAAACACTGCATATGAAGTTTGGCAGACTTTGCTCAATCGGTTTACACAAAAATCTGTGGCAAAGGAGTTTGAGTTAAGGGGAAAACTGCAAGCTTGTCAGAAGCGTGATTGAACATTATCAACATATCTCAGAGAGTATAAATCAATATGTGATCAATTGAATGCAATAGGGAAACCAGTGGATGAAATAACAAAACTGTTTGGTGTTTTGGAAGGTCTGGGGTTTGAGTATGAGAGCTTTAAAACAACAATTTATTGTTTAAAGCCTCAACCAGAATATGACGAAGTAATCTCACATTTAGAAAGATTTGAAACAAGGCTACAAAACTATTCTTCGAATCAGTTCAGTCCAAATCTAGCCTACTATGGTCAGAGGAAGACTGAAGCTATACACAAAGAGGAGTTTAACAGAGATTTTGTACAACAGAATAATAGCCTTGGAAGTTCAAGAGGGAATAGTCGTGGAGGAAGAAATTATGGAAGAGGAAGGTCATTCAATAATAGATATAGAAACTTTGGATATCCTGGAAGAAGTATGAGTTACATAAATAATAGTTCGAACTATGAACAGGGAAGTCAGCAGCTTTTAATACCTCCTCTACTTTGGGTTCTGGTCAGGGATTCAGACCATATAATGGCTCAGCACAAAGGTATTCAGATACCAAGACCTATCCATCTTCAAATTTAACTCTTCATAAAAATATGCAGGTGGAGAAAACAACAGAAAACACTCGACTGGAGTGTCAAATCTGCAGAAGACCTGATCATGATGCATTACACTGTTGGTATCGATTTGATAATTCCTACCAAGCTGAGGAGATACCAACAGCTTTATCAGCACTACATATTGAGGAAGCAAATGGTAATGAATGGTATCCAGACACTGGAGCAACAACTCACATTACTGCTAATGCTAGTATTCTTCATAACTTTTCTAAGAATGCTGGTACTGATACAGTCATGATTGGCAATGGTTCATGCTTACTTGTTAAATACATTGGTAATGCATTGCTGAATACTACTACTGATGTCTTACCTCTAAATGATGTGTTGATTGTTTCAGAAATTAAGAAAAACCTTCTTTCAGTTTCTAAACTAACAGATGATTATCCCTGTTCATTTGTCTTTGACAAAACTGGGGTGTACATAAAGGACATCATCACCAACACAACCAAGATGCTAGGAAGGAAAATTAAAGGACTTTGCAGAGTAGATCCTTATGCTGCAGAGGTCTTCTTCACTCAAAGACAAAGGATTGCTGGAGAGAATGTCTGGCATCAACGTCTAGCTCATACAAATCAAAATATCCTGAAGCATATGAAGAATCAAAAGCTAATTTAGTGCCATATAGAACCACAATTTGTATGTAGAAGTTGTCAACTAGCTAAGAGTACTGCTCTACCTTTCCCATTGTCGAATTCTACAACTACTAAACCCCTAGAACAAATTCATTGTGATATCTAGGGACCTTCTCCAGTTAACTCTTTTAAGAATTTCAAGTACTATGTCATTTTTGTTGACAACTTCTCTCGGTTCAGTTGGATCTATCCATTGAAGCTAAAATCAGACTTCTATGATATTTTTCTCATGTTTCGTAGACTAGTAGAAAACCAACTCAACTGTAAGATCAAGATTTTCCAATGTGATGGTGGAGGAGAGTTTATCAGTCACAAGTTCAGAACTCACTTACAGAACTGTGGCATTCAACAGCATGTCTCCTGTCCATATACACTTGAACAGAATGGAATATCTGAAAGAAAGCATCGTCATATAGTTGAACTTGGTCTGGCTATGCTGTATCATGCAAAACCCCCATTAAAATTATGGGTTGATGCATTTGTGACAGCCAATTATATTGTCAATATTCTTCCCACTCCAAAGTTAAAGATGTAGTCTCCCTTTAGCAAGTTATATCAACATAAGCCAAGATATGATCATCTCAGAGTTTTTGGGTGTGCTTGCTATCCCTGCCTTCGACCCTATGCACAGCACAAGCTTGATCCACAATCCCTTACCTGTGTTTTTCTAGGATACAGTACTCACCATAAGGGATATCAATGCCTTGTTCCTACCATTGGTCATGTGTACATCAGTCGACATGTGGTATTTGATGAGACCTTCTTTCCTTTCTCTCAGAAATTAGCAACAACTTATTCAACTTACACATATTTGTATAAGCTATGGACAGAAGAAGAGAAATTTTTACAACCTTCCAGTAGAGATTACATAAACACTTCATTATCTCATCATACAGGTTATGTACAAGACCCTACAGCTGAACAAATAATCTATACTAGTTCTACAGAACCAACAGTTCCTATTTCTACAACTGAATTACCTATGGATCAAGCCTCTTCTACTTCTCAGAATATTTCACAACAAGTAGAAATACCTGGTTCCACAACAGAAAACAGCTGAACCAGATATGGAACAAGCTGTTTCTAATATTCAGACAGTCTTACAAGGTACACTATCTACTCATCCTATGCAAACTAGATCTAAATCTGGCATCATCAAAATCAATCCTCGATATGCATGCCTTGCTGAATATCGAGTTCCCCCAGAACCAAAGTCAATAAAATCTGCTCTAGCAGATCTAGGATGGCATCGGGCAATGCAAGAGGAAATGGATGCTTTACATCAAAATCAAACTTGGTTATTAGTTCCCCGTACCAATGACATGAATGTTATAGGCTGTAAATGGGTGTTCAAGACTAAACTTACATCAGATGGCAGCCTTGATCGATTGAAGGCTTGACTAGTAGCTAAAGGGTTTCATCAGGAAGAAGGAATAGATTTCACAGAAACCTTTAATCCTGTTATTAAACATGCCATTGTTCGAATTATACTCTCTGTGGCAATGATAAAACACTGGTCTATACATCAACTTGATGTCAAGAATGCCTTTTTGCATGGCACCTTAAATGAAACAGTTTACATGGAGCAACCCCCTGGCTTTGTACATCCACAGTACTCTCAGTATGTATGTCTTCTTCAAAAATCACTTTATGGACTGCGTCAAGCACCACGTGCTTGGTATGACAAGTTCAGCAATTTTTTGCTTGAAGCTGGTTTTTTCTGCAGCTCAACTGATCCTTCTTTGTTCATACTTCATAAAGGTCAAGAGACAGTACTTCTATTGCTATATGTTGACGATATAATCTTGACTGGTAGCTAAGATAAGTTGCTGCAGACACTTATTCACTCCCTCAGTATTCAATTTCATATGAAAGACCTTGGCCACCTCCATTATTTTCTTGGAATTGAAGCTACACGAACATCCACTGAGTTATTTTTGTGTCAAACCAAATAAGCTCTTGACTTACTCTCTCGTGCACATGTGTCTGACTGCAAACCTATTGCCACACCTCTTTCTCTTAAACCAGTCACACTGAAAACAAATGCTGATCTTCTTCCAAATCCCATAGACTACAGAAGCTTAGTAGGTGGCTTACAATATCTCACTATCACTCGTCCTGATCTTGCATTTGCAACAAATATCTTGTGTCAGAAAATGCAACAACCCACTTGTTGGTGACTTCCTTAAACGAAGAAAGTACTTCGTTATGTAAAAGGAACAATTCACCTTGGCATCTATCTTCACTCTCGAAGTTCTCTCAATTTATATGGTTTTTCTGATGCAGATTGGGCTGGTTGTTTCAAACCAGACGATCTACCACAAGTTTCTGTACTTATCTCGGCTCTAATCTCATCTCATGGGCAGCCAAGAAACAAACAACTGTTTCTCGTTCTTCCATTGAAGCAGAATATAGAGTACTTGCTTCGGCAACATTTGATCTTACTTGGATCACTTTTGTTCTAAGAGATATTGGCCTTCCTCTACACTCTCCAATCTTACTATTCTGTGATAATCAATATGCAATATCCCTCACAGCTAATCCTATACTTCATGCTCGAACAAAACATATTGAGGTTGATTTTCACTTCGTTCGAGAAAAAGTTGCCTCTGGATCCTTGTGTGTTAGATATATTCCCAGCAACAATCAAATTGCTGATATTTTTACAAAGTCTTTATCCAGACTAACACATTCTTCTCTTCATCTCAAATTGGGCATTAGCTGTTCACCCTTGCCCAATTTGCGGGGGGATGTTAAGACTACAGTAAATAGCAGCAGCTCAGTAAATAACAGTAGCTTAGCCACTAATAATGCCATCAAGAACAGGAGGAGGAAAGCATATGAGGAAGAAGCATAATATATAAATGCTGCCGAGAAGTGTACAGGAAGAAGAACCACTGTTAAAAACAGAGAAAGAAAAAAGATAAAGATAAGGGTGATGCTATGGATTGTATTGTTGCATATGAATAATCTGCGAAGCTTGTAAAGCCAAGAGCTCTCTCTCTCTCTCTCTCTCTCTCTCTCTCTCTCTCTCGAGCTAGAGCTCTCTTTAGCACTGCTTCTTGTACTCTATTTCTTCTTTGTTTTTCCGGTAATCAATTAGTTTTTCTCTTCGCTTAGGTAGTTGTATCTTCTTCAACTGCTCAATACCCGTAGAACAGATTCTTGAGAGAGAGAGAGAGAGAGAGCTAATGTAGATATAAAAGGAAAACTCTCATGATGTAGATTTCGTGAAGTTGAAATAACAAAAGAAGCATTTTCATCTCTGTTTTCTCTCATTTTCTCTCCATCACTTCCTGCTCATAAACTTCTTCACCCTCAACTTTGACACCCTGGCAATGGAGCCGAGCAAGAAGAGGGAGATCATGAACGACCTTCTCAAGTTCAAGCGAGGAAGGAGTACTATGAGTGGATTGGCAAGGCGTAAAAGCGTGGCTACCTTCTCTACGGCCTGTCAGGGACCGGCAAGTCCCCGATGATTGCTGTGATGGCCAACTTTCCTCAACTACGACGTGTATGACCTTGAGCTGACGACGGTCAAGGACAACACAGAGTTGAGGAAGCTGCTGATCGAGACTTCTGCGAAGTCGATCAAGTGATCGAGGACATTGACTCGCTCCTCGACCCGACTAGCCGATGAAGATGAAGAAGCAAGAGAAAGACGATGATGAAGAGATAACGGATCTTGTCAAGAAAATGGCGATAGGTAGGGATGAGAGCAAGGACAAAAAGGTCACGCTCTCAGGGCCCGTTAACTTCATCGATGGGCTGTAATCAGCATGCGGGGACGATAGTATCATCGTGTTTGCAATGAACTTCATGGAGAAGCTCGACCCAGCCCTAATCAGGAGAGGGAGAATGGACAAGCACATCGAGATGTCGTACTGCTGCTTCAAGTGGTTCAAGGTGCTCGCAAGGAATTACTTGGGGGTCGAGTTGCACCTGCAGTTCACGATGGTAAGGCAATTGCTGGAGGAAACCAAGATGACTCCAGTGGATATGGTGGAGAACTTGATGCCCAAGTCGGATGATGAGAATGAGGAGGCTTGCTTGGAGGGGTTGATCGAATTGCTGGAGAAGGCGAAAGAGGACGCCAGAAGAAATCGGAAGAAGAACAAGAAGCAAAGAAGCAGTAGCAGAAAAAAGCAAAGGTTGAGAAAGAAGGGCAAAAGAGATCGAGCGAAGGAGACCAAGAAAATGGTGGGAGAAGATGTGCTAAAGAAGTGAAATAGAAAGGTGTCCATTGACCAAATCGAAGTGTTTCTTGTGATTCATGCATGATGTAATTTTTTTTAGAGAAATGATTGAGTGACAGTCTATAATCTACTATTAGAATAGTAATCTATTTTAAATCATAAAAAATCAAATAATAAATAATTATAAATTATTGTGGGTGTTCATTCATTTAAGAATTTGTGACTCACAACAAATTGTTATTCTCACAGTAGCCCAAAGACTGTTATGCTAGCAAAATCCTTCTCTCCCTTACTATGTAAAGAATAATTTTACTCTTCTTTTGTTTTGAGAAATTTACAATATAGGTCTTTTTTTTTTTTTTTGAGATAATACACCTAAAAAATATGTTTTATTTGGGGTTTAACCGGACAATAATTGAAAAATTGTTGATGGTGAGGCACTTGATATTTCATTTCCCTATCAAGAGGAAACCTATCTCAGACAAATAAAGTTTGGACTTACGAAATATTCGCCAAAACTCTTAGATCTAAACTTGATGTAAAGTGAAGCGTGGTTATTTGATCCATACTTTTGATTTTTTCTACCACTACCTTGAAAAGTATCACAAATGTGTAGTGTTAAACCATGCGCCGGGATGTATTATCGGAGCATTTGCCCATTCGATATACCTATAATCTCTATTATCAATAGCCCATTCCATATACCTATGGCTGAACTAATCCCGATTGTGATTTGTGTGCTTGAAAATACATGTTCTAGAACTGCAACACCTAATATTTGGTGGAACATCGGCCTAAAAGAAAATTCCAAAAAACCAATGTAATTAAAATGCTCCAGCTCTAGAGGCGTTGCAGTTGTGCGGCGAATCCTTAACACCATGTAAAAGCTGCAATGCTCTTATTCACGACTGAAAGAGTTGCGAGAGAACGGCACCAAATAGCCTCGAAGGCATGCCCAAAATCAACTTTAACCTCAAATTTTGACTAAAAGATGCTATGAAAAGCTCATATAAATAGATTTCAAATTAATCATAACGTATTTAGTAAAATCGTAATTTACGAAAAATCAGTATAATTGTCAAATAATTTAGGGATTTCTTGCTTTCTAGGCTTTACATTCCTTTTGTTTTTTATATTTTGAAACCTTTTTCCCTTTTTTCTTCGGCAACGCTAATGTGGTTGTTTTGGTATCATTATTTTTTTGTTCCAGTGTTTGGGAAGAAATGACTAAGGAAATGAGAAAAGTAAGGAATTCAAACGGAGAAAAGCTAAAGCAAACAACCAGCTAGTCGCATCCTACAAATGAAAATGATTGGGAACTTTTTCCAGAGATTATTACCATATTAACTAAATTTTTCTACGCATCCCGTGCAAGTAAAAATGCTTGGTAAAAGTTTTATCTTCACAAGTAGTAAGTCCTCAAAACTATACATTTAAGCTAAATTACAATTTTGACTCACTCTTAATTTTCCCAATATGCATCGCAATTACATAATAGCATTTCAATAGGTTACTCATAATCATGTACTTCACAAATGCACAGTTCGTGCCTTTTAATTCAAGTATTTGTTAGTAGAAACGATTTGAGAACTAAATTTTGCAACTATCTTTCTTTAGAAATTGTTTCTTTCTTGTGCCATCGTTAAAATTTGATAACTCTAAATTTTTAGCTCTCTGATAACCATTCTTGGTCATTTTCCAAAACATATCTCGTGATTCGTTGGTAGTACAAGAAAGAATATTGAATACAAGGCCTCATTGAACGTGCTTTGGCAATATTTTTTCCGAAAGTAAATATTTTACTCATACAACACATAAAATATTCATAATAAAATAAATCTCAAATAGTAAAGTAGAATAAAAAAAGTATAAACTGACGTGATAAACACGAACACACTCTCATCTCACTCTATTCTTAGAACCAGGGAAGACCAAGTCAATTGCAGTAGGTATACTATCCCACAACAGGTGAACCTCTGTTCAAGCCTTCAAGGGACTGCCTTTTAGCTGCGAACTACCCGAAAATTTGGATCAGAGTATAGAGACACTCAAAGATGCATGATAGTAACATTTCTAACTTAGTAGAGTTGCATTTCTTAAAGGATCCTACCAGGCAGGAGAAGAGGAAGTGCTTTGAGAGATATGGAGAGGATTTCCTAGAAATTTGGATCAGAGCATAGAGACACTCAAAGATGCTTGGATAATAACATTTCTAACTTAGTAGAGCTTCATTTTTCAGAGGATCCTACTAGGTTGGAGAAGAGAAAGTGTTTAGAGAGACATAAAGAGGATTTCCATAAGCACACACTTTACTTCAAGAGATTCTATCAAAAACATTATATCCTCATTGCCTTTTATAGGTATTAAGAGATTACAAACAAACAAGGACCATAGTCATGGGTCCGAAAACATAGGGGCTTCGGGAATTCAGATCGGGAATTATTTTAAGTGGTATGAACAGTGACTGTGAACAGTAATTTCCATAACCTATTGCTATAGTACTTTACTACAATGACCTATGCAATAGTAACCTTCATTACAGGTCTATCTGCCATCTCGAGAGTTATAGTCATAGTCTAAATCATCAGAGTTATGTCTTGCCAGCCCTTCCTCTTTATAGCGTTGTTCCATTCCAATGTCATCATCAGGAGGCTTGTTGGTATTATGAGAGGATCCCCTTTGTGAGATCAAGGCATGCCACATTCTTTCACTGCTTGAGGCAGGTTCTTCATGAATTCTGCAGTGTCCTAGAGTGTTAGTAGGTATGACAGGCTAGGGTCAGTTTGTTGTTTGGGCATAATGGGAGGCTATGCTGGGGTCCATTCCGAGAGATAAGGACAAAGGTCCCTAATAATATGGATCTTAAGAGAGAGGACCCTCTATTGGGCATAGGATGCCTGAGCATTGGATTTTTGAGAGGATTGTGTAGGATCATTTGTATTTGCCATTTCTTGCTCTTGCAATGGAGGTGTCCTTGCTTGATTTTGTGCTCGCTTGAATTCCTCGAGTACTTGTTTGGTTTCAGGTGTAAGGCCATAGTGGTCCCATGAGACAAGTGTTATGCAGTCTCATACTTCTTTAGGAATGGTCTAGTTTTCTTAGCATAAGACCCTCTGGAGTTTTTTGTAGTTGTATTCAATAGATCCAACACAGCTTGGAAATGTCTTGTACATATGGGCTTCTTGGAGATGCGGTCGAGGCTTGTATGTTGTGGTTCCTATTCATTTTGATGCACTGGTGAGGGTGCCATTGTGTCGCACAAAAGTTCATGGTCTCCGGAAAAACACTACTATGTGTAACTTTGGTTCTGTTCGAGGAGCTTTTCCTGGTTTTTGTACAAAGAGGCGTTTCCACATAGAAGGAGGATATAACCAATTAAGTACAGCCAAGAGGTTCTTGTCACTTTCACTCCCTTTATTACGCCGAAGCGCAATCAATTTAGTCAACTTGACAATGAATTTTCTGTGGGGAACTCAACGGCTATTAAGTACTTATTGGTTAAGTACAAAAAAACCATAAAAGCTGATAAGGGAAATCTTATTCTTTCTAGATTAATAGATGAATGAATGGATGCCTAAAGTTTAATTCAAAATGATAAAGAATTGAACCTCCATGGAATCTGAATAGATTTGTATGGCGTTGCTATATGAGGTTATCAAGATTTTCAATGAAGCTATCATTTTGGATTTGTTCAATGATTTTCTGATGATATTTTAGACTTGGTCAATCTCGCATTCTTTTAATTTTGTACTTCTCCTGTTGAGGAAAAGCATGCTTGAAAATGTACATATTAATCTCTGCTGTGCCTTTGGTCTAGAGAGAAAATTAACGAGAACATTTTTCTTTCCTATAATATGTTTGGTTTCAAAAGAGTATTTCAAAAACCATTCTGCCCATTGGAGCAGTTGAGAATGAGGAATCTGATTTTGTTTGAATTTGGTCATCTGAGGAAAGGATGCCGTAGCCAATTCTATTAGAAAATGATGGCCAATAAGATGTAATTTAAACTTTTTCATCTTGTTCTTTACTACCAATATTTCCTTAAAAGTAGAATGAAAATGCATTTCAGCTTGGGAAAACTTTTTAAACTTTTCACTTTTATAAGCATAAAGGTTTCCTTTACCTTCAATTTCTTCAAATAGTATGGATGTTCAATATTCGTCACTAGCATCGGTTTGAGCTTTACTCCAAGGCGGAGGATTCTTCTTCAGCATCAATTGCAATAGAAGCAGCAATTTTGCAATGTTAGGAACAAAGTCTCGGAGATAATTAATTATCCCAAGAAATTGCTGAACTTGCTTTGTTA
The DNA here is from genome assembly GCA_014182375.1 of Eucalyptus virginea. Taxonomy (NCBI): domain Eukaryota; kingdom Viridiplantae; phylum Streptophyta; class Magnoliopsida; order Myrtales; family Myrtaceae; genus Eucalyptus; species Eucalyptus virginea. Next base: position 27,622,586 of record CM024523.1, on the reverse strand, counting down.
TGAAATTTTCCTCTGGAAATTTTTATAATTCCTGAGTAATGTGCGGCCCTAGATAGTATGTACTTTTGTTAAGGTGCATGCCAAGAAATTCAATTTCTGTCTAGGCAATATTCATCTTTCTCTAAAAAAAACATGATTCCATATTTTTTCATGATGTTTACAAATTGATCGAGGAGTTGACAATGAGATTTCTCATCAGGGCTGTAGAGCAAGATGTTATCAATGTAGATTACTACATTGACAAGATTGGCTGGAAAATACGGCACATGGCCTTTTGAAATAAAGATGGGGCTACTTTGAGGCCAAAAGTGAGGACTTTCCATTGAAATATTGGTTTGGAATACAAAACCATGTCCTGGGCCTGTTTTCAGGATGAATGCCCAATTGCCAAAAATTCAACTTTGAGATCAAATTTGGAATAGATATGCGCTTTGGATAATCCAGTAAAAATGGAATTTCGAGAAGGCAAAGGGAACTTATCATCTTGGAGGAAGAGGTTGAGGGGCTAGTAATTTATTACTAGCCGCATTTTTCCTCTGTGCTACTTAGCTCGTTTGTTAATATAAAAAGCTTCACAAGTCCATTGAGAATCTAAGATTTCAATAAGGCTTTGCTATAGCAGCTCTGAGCACTCCTTCTGAGTAGCAACAAGATGATCTAGGTTTATTCCCATGTGACTCGCTTTGATGGGATTTATGTCTTCATTTTTTTTTTAAAGGAACATGAATAAAAAACTTTGGATTTTTCCACAAAGGATGAGAACATTTCTGAGAGAATTTAGAATGAAAATTTGAGCAGGATTCTAACAATTTTTGTATGATTGGATCTAGTAAACTCATTTGGATAGATAAAAGCCTTTGAATATTGATAAATTTAGAGAACTAGTCTTTATACGTAAGGCATTTTCCAAGAATGATTCAAAGTTGAGGAATTTGAGTCATAACATCCAACCAATTATCAAAACTTTGTTGGAAGATTAGATCCAAAGATTTTAGTGGTTATAAAATACTGGGGGAAGAACTGAATGATTATTGATGTAGTTCGCACAATTGTATAAACAAGTATCTTGTGAGGCAGAATTAAAATATCAAATACAAGAAATCCAATATTCTTCAGGAATACTTTTAGTATCTAGAATTGAAGAACTGGTACTAATATCTATAAGAGCAATGATTGCGATTGGTTTAACAAACTTTGAGATGGGGATTTTTACAGAAAAATGAGGACAATGAACTTGACTAGAATATATACTAGAGTCTTGTTCTGAAGAGGTGAGAGATATATGGAAAAGATCTCCAGAGTCCGAATCAGAATCAATTTCACTAGGGATTTGATAACAAAGAATGACACAAAGGGTTTGTTAAGATGGTTCATCATCAATGGAAAACAATGATTCAACATTATCATTTTCAAGTGAAACACCAGTTTTAATTTCAATGTGGTGTATCAAGTGGTTCTGACATTTTTTTGCTTGTACCAATTTTTGGTGAAATGATTTTTTTTTGTTGCAAATGAAGTATCGAGTTGATTTCTTGCAACCCAAGCGATCTTTCCTTCTTTGTAAAAATCATCATTTTTTTTTCTTTGAAAATGCTTAGATCCATACTTGGACATTTCCATCCAATACCTTTTGAAATGTTTCTCCTTTTTGGAAGATATTCCACAAGAGTCATCACAATTTTTTTGGGAACACTTAATCTTCAAATTCTAATGTGAACAAGCTCCGTCAAGTTCTCGATTGTGTTTGAGGTAGGTTTTCATCATCTGACGCTTGAGACATAAATCATCAAGGCGCAAATAGATCTCTTGCTGTATTTCTCCCAAGGGAATATCCCCAATTCTCCTTTACTTATTAAGAAAGGATGTCTCAACTCGTTGAGATAGTTATCTAGAAATAGAGGCTAGAAAAATCTGTTTCAAGTTCGCATCAGCTCCAAGGCCATATAAGAGTTTGATCATTTCTCGATATTACTTGTCGAGATGCCTTTTTTGGATAGAGTAGCATTTTCTTTCAGAAAACTCTCTTCTTTTGAGCTAATGGAGGTCAGCAAGTTTGTCAATGAAAAATGGTAGAGGAGAGCAATAGCTTGACCGAAGTCTATTGAGAGTAGAAATTATATTTGATCTTGTTCTGTAACCGATTGCCACCAATATTTGAGGCTACCTATGAACCTTGTGACAAATCCAAAAGGGACATCATACTTATCGTGATTTGTGAGAGCTTAGGCGTTTAACCAAGTATGAAACTCTTGAAATCTCTCTAGCCATTTGGGATAAGGAGTATTATCAATAATAAAGAACTGTTTTGAGGAGGAAGTTAGATTTTGGGATGTATTATTTGGTTGGATAAGCTCTAGTTCAGAAGGATTTGAATCCATTTCTTGATCTAGAGGATCAGCCATGAATATCAAATGAGTGGTTGGTACAATGGGAAATGATTCAATAGCAGTGATCGAAAAAAAGGAGGATGAAAAGGATACTGAGTCTAGTTTTGAATTTGTGTCGATTGAAAGAATCGGTTCTAGGGGAAGTTGAATCTAGTCTCTCAAGATAGTCGGATCAAGCTGTTTTTCTTCCTGATTGCCTAGATCTCTTAGGAATCATTCCAACAGGTTGGAAATATCATTTGGCTAGGCTTCTCTTTTGCGGAAGTCGAAGATTCTTTAGGAATCTTTTTTTTTTCTCAATTTCTTTCCTTAGCCGGTCCATTTCTCTAAGGCAGTTTCACATTTCTACCACATTGGTTTTATCTCGTCTGGTAGAGGTTTCTGCGAGAGAATCAAAAATTGAAATGCTTTGTGGTGGTGGAAAAGAATAATCAGTTCGTGACAAAGTCGAGAATGGATTAGAAGGTTTGAATTTCCCTTCTTCAAGAAGTTGGATCTATCTCTTGAGCTAATCTATTTCCACCTTTGGACTTTTAAGATGATAATATCCCAGATGTTGTCCAAATTCTAGGGCGTGAAGCCTTTTCTAGCAATCCGAAAGCATTTTCTTGATGGTTTCATGATATCTCTTAAGATCTCTTTGTACATCAATGATTTTGGAATCAATCATTTTAAAAGCATTGTTGTATCCCAAAAGAGTTTCTGATTGCCAATTCAGGACGCTTTTAGCAATAGGGGTTCTCTTTTGCCTTCAATTTTTGTCCACACCAATAGGAGTAGGGATTTTTGGAACATGACGATATCTTCCTTGATGATCGATGAATTGTTCAGAGGCTGGGAAAGAAAGCCTGGTACTTTCTCGAACAAGAGAAGGAAAATCTACCTCTTCAAACACGGCGATAGAGAAACTAACCTTCTTCTCCCGAACTGGGTGATATTTCACCTGGAATTTCAACTGGATATGAATGCTTTTTTGCCCACTTTAGGATTGATTTATAGAATGGGGAAATGGCTGGTTTTTTGTGAGAAGGTGAAGGAGGTGGTGTTGGTGGTAAAGTTGGTGGAACGAGATTTGGTGATGTGTATGCTGGTGGTGGAGCATAAGAAATCATGAATTGGGAGCTTATCACTTTCACCGAGGGTATCAACAGAGGGGTCTTCATTCAAATACCTTTGGTATACACCATCCTTTGGTTTTTTGGGTTTTCGCCAGGGCCTTATAGTCAAATCCACTTTATCAAGAGAATTTGTGCAGTAAGAATACTAACAGAAAGGATCCTAGAAACAATGACCATATTGGTCTTTATAGTAATGGACACAATTTCCATTATTCTGGAAATATTTAACAAGCTGATTTTAATCTGGCTTAGAAGTTGATTCTGGAATGTAGGGTTCAATCATAAACAGAGTTTGGAAGATGAAAGGGTTTTCTTCCTTTTCTTTGTTGAATTTGATGGCAACAGTGCTATCCTTTTTCCTCACAAATTCAGAATCTGAGGACTGAAGAGGCTTATTGTTCTGGTGTAACTTTTCATAGTTGGTAATCCAAGTCTCCAAAAGGAGTTTGGCCAGCTTCTCTGTGGGAATTTGCCCGGGAACATGGATGCATGATGCATGGTCATTTTGCATGGAGATGAACATGACATCTTCATTTCTATTTTGAAAATTTAGATCAAGTGCGTGATTCTACACTCGATAGACCATCTGGTAGGGTAGGGTTGCCGCAATAGAATCAGTAGTCTAGGGTGCTCCAGTAAGCTGAATCTGAACCTTCAAGAAAGAAAGTGGTTGAAGATCTGAAGAGCAACATTGATGTTTAGATATAGGGTTACAAAGATTGTCCCAACATTCAAAGTGGTTTGGATAGTGCCAATGCAAACATGCTGGTATTCTAGAAACCGAGTATCTAATAGGGCCATCCTGGCCATAACTAGTGTCACGCCCCGAACCCCGAGCGCGTGCCCATGCCTCTTTGGTCGATAATATTTTGCGACTTCCCAGGACGAGTTGCTGACCCATTCATTTTTAAGCACATACGGAAGCAAAAATAAATCCCTTGACAATAATCATCTCGGGATAGAAAAGCAGGACATCAATTCACAAAAGCACACTTTTATAAGCAACGAGATTCAGGTACAAAACAAGTCTAGTCGAAAGCCTACAAAAGGTCGACTCTCAAAAGAGGCTGTCCTATGACATACTAATAGGACACATCCGCCGATCCTCCATACTCCTCCTCCTCAGACTTCGGGGCCTTGGTCCTCCACGACCACCTTCTAAGGATCTAAAATGGTTATTCAATAACCAGTGAGACAATGTCTCAGCAAGTCCATGCTCTAAACCCCGATTAGGAAGGTAATACACCCAGAGGCATCTTAACCACACAATCACGCATTTGGTATAGAGGACTTACCTCGTCTCAGATCCACCCTGTAGGTCAGTACAGTTCATATCCACCATGAATAAAATCGATGCACACAACAATTGAAACGCCTCACTCAACTCAATAAATCACAGGGGTCCCGATTATAAGGCCAAACCGTTATGACATGTCCCATACCATGATACACAGTTTTGTCTCATAATCAGGCGCATCAAACTCAATCCATCATGTGTTCCAATTGATAATTACGCCCCTCAAGGGTACGGCCTACTCCCAAGTTCGGCGGTCTACTAGTGTTGCCAAGCATCATCTCACCCCATTGAGCACGGCTACGTCTCTCAAAGACGGCTTTCCCGAAGGAGCATAGGTCCAGAATCTACTGCGACCCGAAATCCAATGAGTGGGTAACCCGTATAGGGTAACGTCCATCCGACACAGTTCGGGGAACGGATTCTCTTAACCAACACACGACCATTCAATTTCGGCTTAGGAAATTGTGCATTGCACTCAAATGCCTCAATTAAAATAGTGATCCTAGCCTATTTTCTTCGTATTAAAATACCCGGTGAAAATAGTCATGTGTGGGTACACGGTCAAATTGAACCTGGAAAATTCATAACCTTCTTTTCAAAATCCCACTAGTTTATATAGTATATAAAACCATTTTCGGTGTTTAAAACCCGACACCCGGGATTTTCTGAATAAATATTGAAATTCACAAATTTTGGAATAAATGAACAAATTTCCAATCAGCACTCAAATTTTCACAATTTAACACTCGATTGCAGAAATTAACCACACCATTACAATCGGCACGAAATTCCGGTCACCAGCTACCCCGGCCTAATTTCCGGAAAATTATTTAATAATTAAATTAATTGTACTTAAATAAATCTAAACACCCCTTAGACGTCATTAACCTACTAAGAAGAGTTTAGTGCATAAACTCACTGGGTTAGCAAATACACCGGTTCACGGCAACAATGACGTGATGGCGAGAGGTTTGGAAGCTCACGGTTTCACGGACGTGGCTGAGGCTGTGGGACGGCTGGATCGGCGCGACGGGGACGGTGGCTGTGCGTACACGACGAAGGGAGCGGTCCCTTTCTTTTCTCTCGCCGCTCACTCTCTCGCGCCCTCTATTCTCTCTCTCGGTTTCTCTCTTCTCACTTGCCGCTCTCTCTCTTTCTCTCCCTCTGTTTGCTCTTTCTTCTACTGGCGGTCTTGTTCTTTCGAAGATTGGCTTGTTGACTCTTCTAGTCAACAGCCGAAGACACCGAGGCAGCAAGAGCTGCGGGCTGCTTCCACGTTGATCATGGCATGCAGACGTGTCTCCCTGCATGGGAGGTCTTCGATCGCTGGCCATTATTCGGGTCTTCTCTTGCCAGCGCAAGAAGGGTTGATGCGTGGCTTCCATTTGATCGACATCCCCGGCTTCGCTGTCCAGCTGAAGAGAAGCCAACCTTCATGCAGAGCACACGCCACCTTGCTCCCTCATGCAAAGACGTGGCAGCCTGGTCAACTCCCCTCCAATTGTTGACCCACGAAGAGGAGAACGTGCACGGAGCATCTCGGTTCCACGGCCCTCATTCGTGTGGGCCACATACGTGGGCTTCACATTGCTGCAGGGAGGGGAATTCTACGTGGCTGCTCCTTCGGTCAACACTTCCCCTTTAATTGACCATCAAATGGACGTGCGTATGGCCATGCAAGTCAATGGTCTTCAAGTCTTCATGAAGGACGATAGATAGACATGGTTGCATGGTTCTGTACGTGAAGGGGGAAAAAGGCAACTTATTAAGATTACTAGCAAGTCAATTATCCTCCTCTGTTGACTCCCAATGGACGTGGCTTCAATCACCGCATGGAGGAGGGAATTTTACGTGGATGCATGGCCGAAAATGTGGTCATCGGTGAGCCGTCTAAGAAGAAGGACGGTGGTGGCAGCGTGGTACGAAATCGAGGTCTTCAACTCCGTTGATTTTTGAGGCCGCTCGGGGTTAACGTGTCTTCATAGCTGATTGTGTTAAGTGAGAAATTTAGACGAGAACGTGACGAAACGTGACGTTTCGTTACGGCGAGTGTGGTGATGAAGCGGGGTCATAATTGGTGTCAACGATGTAGTCTGACGACAAATTCGTCAACCCGTCACAAATCATTACGTACTTGAGTTCCGGCGAAATCCGGATGTCACAACTAGCAAGTCTTTTCGGCCATGGAAAGTGAGTGCAAGTCAGATAGCTCTATAGTGGATATGAGAGTATCCCTGTTGGGTCCACTATTTGGGAAATTCCGAAAGGGATATGAGGAGTAACAAAAAACTCATTTTCAGTGACTGGAATGTGATGTTAATTAAACTTGAAGGACTATACGTACTCTTTCACTTTTTTGGGAGTTTGGCAGATAAGATGTCGAATAGAACGGATGGGAGAAAATGATGAAGTGGGTTTAGAAAAAGCAAAATATGGGTTTATAAGAGGAAGTTGAGTTTTAGAGATCTTTGTGTCATTATTAAGAGAGACTTCATAAAGATAATCAATCTTAGAGACATTTGACACACGAAAATCTAAAAGAGAGGAGGAAGATGGGGAGGAAATAAGTGTAACGGGTGCATTGAGAGTTTTAGGGTCGGTCATGATGATGATGAGGTCTTCTCAGCACTGGATTCACCATCTAAGCGTATGGAACTAATCAAGTTAAAAATGAAACCATGGCTCTGATACCATGAGGGGATCTATGCTTAGAACTAGAGAATCAAAATAGAACTAATGGTAGCCAATCATTAGTGATAAACACATACCATGATCTCTTTCTCCAATAACTACCATTGCATGCCCCTAAGTTCGGTATCCTCAACACGTTCATCATATGCAGACATCGAAAATAAATTAAACAAGCTTTCAGATCTAGATCTAAATCAGGAAGGGTTGGACCACCAAAACACCTATGAGGAGTGGTGGGTGAAGTTTCACGTGCATAAGCAAGTAGCTTCCTCACGCTCCATATAAATTATAAGCCTCCCCGTAACATTGAAGCAAACGTCGACAAAGCTGGACTTGGAACTTCCTCTCCATCTTCAACCAGAGAGAAAAAGAAAAAGAAGTGAAACCACGATGACTGCATTCGAAACGTGGTCACACCTTGGCTCGGTGGTGGCCGGGCTGACGTTCGCTTGGGCGGTGTTCAAACAATACTTCCCTCCCCACCTCCGCATGCACATCGAGGCTTACGCGCACAAGGCCGTGGGCCATGTCTACCCATACATCCAGATCAAGTTCCTGGAGTTCGCAGGCGAGCAGCTTGAGCGGTGCGAGGCCTACTACGCGATCCAGAACTACCTGAGCACGAGCGCTTCAGTTAGGGCCAAGCGGCTCAAGGCCGAGTCTGTCAAGGAGAGCCAGTCGCTGGTCCTAAGCATGGACGAGAACGAGGAGGTCGTCGACGAATTCGAAGGGGTCATGCTTTGGTGGTCGTCGAACCTGACCGTCTCCCACAAGGTACATGATTTCCGTATACCCTTCACCTGAAGATAGAAGGTACACACCTGTCTTTGTTGGAATTACCAGTTCATTAACATCTGTCTCGCTGCACTTCAGTTATCGTCAACATGTTAATTTCAGCAATTCGAAAGACATGATCGCGTCTCTTCCGGTACATCTTCGTTGACGCGGTTTAATTTAATCAGAGATTGAAAATTCCGTTCACTTTGTTCATGTAGTGAAATAAGTATTGTTTCTTTAATTATGAAATTCTTGCCTACACTCGCCTGAGTCTGATCTAACAAGCAATAACAATGGGTCATTGCTTTTGCCGCCAGGTTTTATAGGCTGACCTTCCACTGGAGCCATAGGGACTTGATCCCCGTTTCTTACATCAAGCACGTCCTGGAAAAGGGGAAGGCGGAAGTGGCTGCTCTTCACCAACAACCCCAGCTCAAACTAGCGGTTGGTAATTTGTTTGTAAAGCAAATTAATAGGTGATTTGTCCCACATCGAAAAGATGTGAGTGCGCACATGGACGAGATTTGGTACAAACCAATGATCATTATTTTTTATTAGAAAATTCGGACTTATTTTTATAAAAAAAATTAACCATAAAGTCTCGTTGAAATAGTGTGACTGTTCACGAAAGAGTTACGGTTATTTTTTATTTTTATATATTTAATTCCGAATTTCTCAAAGTTCGTACCTTTAGTTAAAAATCCTTTGAAGGTTGCGTCTATTCGGATATAATTTCTTGTTTTTTGCTATAAATTATTGAACGTGTCTGTTCAATTATGATCTTCCTCTTCCCATTTTTCATTTTCTTTCAAAAGAATATATAGCCATTATTTTCAATTGTTTCCTAGAGAGTCCCTGGAGAAATACTATAATTATTATCTAGTATTTTTATTTGAGATTTTGTTGTATCCTGGAGGAAATTTGCCAGTGATCATTAGCAATATTGCGGGGCAAATAAATCCTTAAAGAAAGTGATTTCATGTTTTAAAGTTTGACTTAATTGCTCTAAAGATCCGACTTCATTGTTCTACCCAATTCGAACCCGTATTTTCAAAACTCTGGCACTACGACAAGGTGAGCAAGTGGAGTCACGTGTCGTTAGAGCACTCCGCGACGTTTGACACCCTGGCGATGGAGCCTAGCAAGAAGAGGTAGATCATGAATGACCTCCTCAAGTTCCAGTGAGGGAAGGAGTACTATGCACGGATAGGCAAGCCGTGAAAGCGCGGATAGGCAAGCCGCGTCTCTATGGCCCACCAGGGACAGGCAAGTCTATGATGGTTGCTGCAATGGCCAACTTCCTTAACTATGATGTGTATGACCTCGAGCTGATGATGGTCAAGGACAACACGGAACTGAGGAAGCTGCTGATCGAGACGTCCGTATAGTCGATCATAGTGATTGAGTACATCGATTGCTCGCTCGACCTGACAGGCCAGAGGAAGACAAAGAAACAAGAGAAAGACGACCATGAAGAGAAAGTAGATCCTACCAAGAGAACAGAGGAAGGTGGGTTTTAAATTATGTCTCAAGTTTGAATCCATATACGATATTCGATACGCGCAAAACATTTATATGCTGAAACGAGAAAGAACATTTGCGGAGCATTTGATGAGAAATGGTGTGTGATAGGAGCCGAAAGGATCCCCCCTCGATCTGCGCTTCACGTTGGAAATGAAGGCTACAATCCATGGGATTCTTCTCATTTGTCAGCATGAAATCATTCTGAAGAGTTGATCGTGCGAATTTCTTCAACCTCATTAAATGCATGCACATGGCCATGTGCATGCATGCACGTAGAAAAAAAATTGGTCAACACTTGCTGCTTCAGAAGCCCATCTCGTAGGCGCCGAATCCTCCTCTCTTCTTGGTCATCTTTTGTGGACTTTTCTTGTCTTTTTATTGTTAAAGAAAGAGGGACGGCAGAAGCTATTCTACGTGTGTCAATGCATGATGGTCATACACTCACACACGCTATCATTAATTGCATGGAGGCGCATGCTTTGAAGATCCGCGTCGTTCTGACAATTCTGGAGTACAATATTATTTTGTATTCTTCCCTTCCATCGATAAAAGGAGAGAGAGCTTCGGAGGACGAGGTAGCAGCAAAAGAAAAGAGCTCGAGAGAGTGTGAGAGACGAGAGCTCAGAGAGGTTTTGTGCTGAGTCAAGTCCATTGAGTTGAGTTGTTAAACACCATGGGCGTTGGATGTACAGTAGGGCTGGGAAACACTCGAGTACATGAGTGATTGTAATCTTGTAATTCTCCGATTTATAGTGGATTATTTTGCTGGCTCTCCCCGTGGATGTAGGTTCCGACATTCGGACCGAACCACGTAAATTTCTGGTGTCTTTTTCTTGTTCCTCGTTTTATTTTGATCGATTTCTATAGCTCCCGACATAATTGCAAAATTTACGATCCGCTTCCGCTGCGCCGTCGATTACAACAGTGGGGAAGAGAGCAAGGTCACGCTCTCAAGGCTCCTGAAGTTCATCGACGGGCCATGGTCAGCTTGCGGGGTCAGAGGATCATTGTGTTCATGATGAATTATGTCGAGAAGCTTGACCCAGCCCTAATCAGGAGAGGGAGGATGGACAAGCTTATCGAGATGTCATTTTGCTGCTTCGAGTTGTTCAAGGTGCTCCCGAGGAATTACCTGGGCGTCAAGGCACACCTGCTGTTCGTGACATGAGGCAGTTGCTTGAGGAGACAAAGTTGACTATGGCTCCTCCGGTAGATGTGGCAGAGAACTTGATGCCCAAGTCGGAGGAAGAGAATGAGGAGGCTTGCTTGGAGAGATTGATCGAAGCGCTCGGAAATGCGAAAGAGGAAGCCAGGAAGAAATCAGAGGAAGAAAAAGCAACAGCAGCAGCAGAAGCAACTGCAACTAAAGCTATGGTTAAGAAAGAAGGGCAAAAGACATCGAGTGCAGGATAGCAAGAGAATGGTGGGAGAGGTTGTGCTCAAGAAGTGAAAGAGAATGGTATATATAGACCAAATTGGTGAAATGTCTTTCTTGTAAATAGACGTATCAAACATGTGTGTTAGGGTAACCGAAATTACGTGAAGGAGAGCAAGAGAATGGTGGGAGAGGATGTGCTAAAGAAGTGAAAGGGAATGATGTACATTGACCAAATTGGGGGATGTGTTTCAAACATGAGAGTTGTGTTGATTCGGATGGCTCAAAAATATTACTTTTTACCCATTTCATGTAATACAATTTGATGATTCATATCTGATTCAACCAAATTAAACCCATATCATGCCCGATTTGACTGCAATTCTTAACAAATTTTTCTTTCTATATGGAAAATAATAGCACATTGAAAAGAATTATCAATTAAAAATAAATTAAACTTGAAAAAACATTAACAGAAAAGAAATTTTTAGATATTGTTGACACATATTTTTACAAAAAAAAAAAAAAAGAAAATCAATCAAAAAGTCAATAAAAAAATCAAGAAAAAAAAAAAAATCTGTCGAGTCGGGCCGGATTTGGCCTTGGCCCGACCCGCCCACTTTTTTTTTGTTGTTTTTTTTATATTTCTTTTCCCCCCGCTGCCCAGCCTCCTTTCCCCTTGTCGGCCCAACCCGCGCCCCATCCTTCTCCCTCCTCCAATCTTTGCGTGCAGGACTTGTAGAAGACAGAACAGGAGGAAGCCGAAGAAGGATCTGCAGAGGATCGGCAACTGCGATTTCAGAAAAATGGAAGCAATGAAAGCTTGGCTGCAGCGTGGCAGCGCCTGCAGTTGACAAAGCCTAAGAAAACCTGCAGCCATTGTAGCTGAAAATAGACCGAACTCGGTCCCAAGGAGAAGACCGGCTGCAGGCATACATAGAGGCAAGGAGGCTGGACTAATCGAGGAAAATTAGAGCTGAAGATGGAAAAGAAAGAGAGCTGGCTTCGTGGACTAGCAAAAGGCATTTCGGACAGAGGCAAAGGGAAAGGAACCAACGGCGGTTTTAAAAGAAAACAGGAGAAGAAAAGAGAGAGGGGAAAGCTCGAGAGAGAGCTCGGTAAGAAAAGAAAAGGAGGAAGAAAGAGAGGATCGGGGGAAGGAGACCGGAGGACAAAGAGAATCGAGAGAGGAACAGAGGAGAAAAGGGAAGAGAAAACCAGAAAGACGGGCGGCGGCGGCCCCGCCGCCACTCGACCGACGCCGACCCCGCCGAGCAGGAATGTGGACCCCTGCCACCGCCGTTCCTACTGCGTGACCTATAGCCGCTCATCTGCAACCCCTCCGAACACCATCCCCTGCAGCCCGAAGCTGCAATGCTGCTCTCGCTCCGCCGACCACCGCTGCACCGCGCCCCTGAAGTCACAACGTCGTCTCTGCCTAACTCTGCCAGCCACGCCTCTGCCCAGATCTGCCGTGCCGGAGCGCAACCCCAAAGCACCGCGCGTTTGCGCGTCTTCACTGCTGCCATCCGAGCGACCCACTGCACTAGCAGCTTGCCGCGCTCTTCCTGCAATGCTGCTGCTACCGCCGGATCTGCTTGCTTGCAGCGCCTCCGCCGTGCCTCCACCTGCAAAACCCGATGCCATCCGAGCCCTCGCACCTCTGCCTCTGCTCCGCCGTGTCTCCCCCTGCAACACCCGCGACTCCGGCTGCTCGCTGCCCCCTGCTGCCCATCCGAGGAGCGTCCGAGCTGCCGCCCTTGCCCCCGACGCCGTCCGAGCCGCTTCGCGTCGCCGCGGTCAAGCCCGTCGCTGCCGCCGCTGCCACCGCCAGCTCCGCCAAGAAACCCTAGAGAGAGAGGAGGCACGAACCGGGTCACGCGAGCCGGGCCGGGTCCAGTCAACCGGGTAGGTTTTTGCGCGTATTGGGCCGAGCATACTTGTGGGCTTGGGCTGGTTTAGTTTGGGCTTGTGGACCTGTTTGTTTTAAAAAAGAGAGGAGGGTGACCTCTTGGGCTGGGCCCACGCTTCGGGCCCACCCCCCGAATGGACCGACCGGACCCGATCCGCACTGACCGAGCCGGACCCGACCCGGTCCGGCCCAAAAATATTTTATTTTATTTTTGTTATTTTTTAAAAAAAAAAAAAATTAAAAAATTTAAAAAAAATTAAATATTTTTTTCCGAAAATTAAAAAATATTCGAAAATTAAAAAATATAGGTTTTGATTAGGAATTGCTATGTATTGCTTTTATAGTGTAATTAGGCCTTCAATTGCTCGTATATTGATTATATTGCATGCTTAATTTGCATATCTAATTATGTTTAATTGCACGTTTTTGACACTTAATTTTACCCAAATTATTGCATATAGATTATCTAGGTATTTAAAGTGGAAGATGTTTTCCCTAAAAAAAAAAATTTAAAAAAAAAAAATTAAATTAAAAAAAAAGAAGAAGATAAAAGATAAAAAAAAGGTTAAAAAAGATTAAAAAGAAAAAAAGAAAAAGTTGGGGCCAATGATCTAAATGTGACTAGCCAAGCCCAGGAGGTCAGATTGGAATTCAAATGGCAATTTGGGGCCAAAATGCAATTTCCAAAAGTTGAGGGACCAATTTGCAAATTTTGCAAATTTTGCGCCCGAGCCCTTAAATCATCATCTTGGTCACCAATTAAGTTGAAATTGAATTTGGGCCAAGTCGAATCAATCAAATCGAGCCAAAAAGACCACATTTGTATTGAAGTGGGTATTTTCGGATAAGAAAATAGCCAACTTTGAGGGACTTTTTTGCAAAATTGGGTGGGCACAATTGCAAAATCTGGTCGAAATCTTAAACTACTATACATGAACTTGCTAATTGATCAAAAACGGCAGCCAAAGTGATGGATTAAAGCACCCAAACCAGCTGCCAAATCTCAGTCCACGATTAAGTCTTAATTCGGAGCTGCTAAGTAGCCATATTGGTGGCCCCACCATATCCCACTCAGCCGCCCATTTAGCTCGATCTTTGTACGTACTGAAATACCGTATATAGTAGTTCAAGTGGACGAAAATTTACCAGGGATAAGCTGCTTAAGGCACCGGAAAATCGCAGCAAAATCCGCACACTCAACAGCTGCAGAAGTTAAAAAAATTGGCTAAGTCAGAGAGTGGGTGGACTAGCCCTGTTGACAGGCTTGGTAGGTGGACAAGAGACCGACCAAAAATCCCTTAATTCAGGGGATAAGATCACTGAAGCAAGGTCTTTCAAGGGATGAGAGAGAGGGGACGAGAGGGAGAGGAGAGAGCTCGGAATCGTCCCCCAAAAAGGCCCTCAGAAGCAACTCCAGAAAAGCAAACCCAGAAATTCAAGATCAACCTTTTGAGAGAAAAGTGAGATTTTCACAACCCTTCGGCCAAAATTAGCCAAAAACTTCAACTAGAGAGTGAAACTTCACTCAAATATATTTCCATCCATAGGTCGCACATCCCAAATGGAGATCGGGAAGGCCTCCTAAAGCCGCCCGAAAAACACCCTCCAGGCGGGTCAGGAAACACTGAAAATTTTTCTAAGTGTTGAGCCCAGTTGGTCACGAGTGGAGAAAAGGCAGTGTTTTTGAGAAAGTTGAGAAACAAATGAGGAAAATATTGACTTCTACCCCAAAATAGAATACATATAGTTTGGCTTGGTGTCAATTTTTTCAACAAAAGATGTCTTGAAGTCTAATTTTAGAGGTCAACGAAAACCTTCGTTGTCAGTTCTTCTTTTCTGCAGATCTCATTTCCAGTTGAAGAAGCCAACTTCCACGTGCTTCCAGAGGACAATTTCTCGGTTTCCTTGGCCAAGAACCACTTGAAAAGGAAACTAGGAAGTAAGGTAAGCATCCTAGATGTACTTATTTTCGAGTTTGAGCATGTTTTGATCATGAAAATCAAGAGGAAAACCAGCCCGGAAAACTGATTTCCGAGGCTAAAATTTTTCTTGAGTGTTTGGAATCTCTTCAAGAGTGTTGCATGTGTGCTTCTTGGAGAGGTCGTTTTGATGTTGTTCGGTGGGTCATTCTCTGTGATGTTTATTGCATTTGAAAGCTCATGTTACCTACTTTCACTCGGATCAAGTAATGTTTCCTTTAGATCTCGTATGCGATGAGTGTTGGGGCTTGAATATGGGCATGCAACCTGTTTGCTTGACTTCGGTTCAAACCCAGATTTCAAAATCAGCTCAACCCACATATTTGAAGCCGATTTTAGCTTGGTTCTTGTGTGTTGTAGGCTATGATTTCTATCTAATATTGCTCATTGCATGTGGTAGTATAATCTTGATACTTTAGTTCCACATAAGATTATTCATGGGTGAAGATTGAAGGCCACAAACATGGCCCGAGGAAGCTAATTTGAGATGATTTGATGCACGTCAAGCTTTCGACAAAATCACAAACCAAGTTTCAATCTCGAAACGGTTGATTTGAGCTCGGTTATTATGATATTCATGTGCTGTGTTGTTCAATGTTAGCATATATCGGTTTAGGGAATTAATTTTAAATAAAAATTAAAAAATATGAAAAAATATAAAAATTTCAAAAAAATTATAAAAATGATGGATGATATCAAATTATGATAGAAATGACATCTAGGAAATTTTCCTAATTTTAAAAGGTCATTTTCTTAATTTAATGATATTTTGGTATTTTATAACCATTTTTGTAAATAATCTATTTTGCGTAGATTAAAATTAATTAGAGTAATTTCATGCATCTAGAGTAATTTCATGCATATTTAACTTCTCATTTTGCTCACGGGGGTCCTGTCCCGGGGCGTGATAACAAGGCCATGTAATATTATTTGCCCGACTTGTATCGGGTTTACATTTTCCGCGTTTATTTTCAAGTCATTTCAATTTCTTGGATGTTTTACTTACGCGCCGCTTTTCATTATTTTGAGTGTAAATTTCTCTTATAAATTATGTTAGGATTAGTCTAGACATTAAAAAAAAACTACAAAAACATTTGCATGGACACTTAGCGGTTTCATAAAGATTATAATTGGTAATCAAGATTGTATGGTCATTTAGATAAACAACCTTCCATACCGCAAGGGCGCTAATAGAAACATTGGCGTAAACAAGTCCTCGTTCCTAGAAATCTCTGGTTGCGTATGAATCGAGACAACACTCCCGTGTCTTGATTGGTTTCTAGCCGACCCCAATAGGCTAGTGGCGACTCCTAGAATTACATAAGTTGTTAAAAACTAAAAAACGAATCCAACGTCGCGCGAGGTATGGGCTTGGGAGAGCCCGCGCCTAATCTAGGGCCATTGATGCACCTCTTTAGGCAAATACCCCTAAACCTTTCTTCCTTTTCCCCGGACGGAAAAAAAGGGGTTGTGACACACATGTTTAATTTTACTGCAATTAGGACCTTGATAGCTATGATTTTTACTTTAATGATTGCACACCTGCACGATCACCTCACATGTTAGTGGATAAGCATAAAATCAATTCAAGCTGCCTGCCAAAAATTATTTTGATAAAATGAACAAGATTAGGTACCGAAAGGGCATTAATTGGTCAATTAGTGTAATCAAGTCCCCGACCCTAGATTCTCTGGTTGCGTAGGAAGTGTGGCATCCTCCCATGCCTCACTTGGTTTCTAGCCGACCCCAATAGGCTAGTGGCGACTCCTTTTGTGCAAAAATTCTTAAAGAATATCCCAATGTCACGCGGGGTATGGGCTTGGGAGAGCTTACGCCTAATCATGGGCCATAGGCCCGTCCTTTAGGCAATGCCCCTAAACTTGTTCCCTCCCTCCGAGGGTAGGTCGCGACAGCTTGGCGACTCCACTAGGGACTTGGTTCTAGACCTTAGAGGACTTTAGACCGAAATTGATCTTGTTCAAAATTTTATTGTTTGGTAGTGAGGATCCTAAATACATCCCTAACAGGTCGGTTGTGTAATGTTCATGTTGAAATGAGAGGTATAAGGGGAAGTGTTTGCTCACCTTTGTCTTGCAGGAAGGTGTAGGAATGTATGGTTTATCTTTTATGTATGAAGTGTTGCTTGTCTATAAATTGTCATGCCTGCGTTTCCTACATTGCACTACACCATAGAATACACAACCTGTCGTCGGACCTGGGCCGCATAGGATCATTTAGGATGGTGTTGAGGTGGATACCACTCCGACTACAAGCATGTAGTACGAGTCGCCCATCTCATCTCCGAAACTTCTTTCTTGATGTCAAGGTCCCCACCCTGGTCTGCGAGCATGCGACACGGGTTGGTCCTTTGACGAAGCCGGAGTCATGGGTAACACGACCTAGCCACGAGCTTGTTGGTTCAGTCCTATGATCCCATGGCTTCATTTTGGGCCATCTAGAGTAGAAATCGAACCACTATCCATGCGCATGTCTATGACCTTTACATTGCTGCTCAATGAGTAGGGTAAGGTTTTCTTGAATTCTTTTCTTCGCAATTTACTTATTTGCTTTCCTTTTGGTTGGTCCACGACAAATTAGGTTGATCATACGATGGGGGTACCCGACCTTCGCATCATCCCTGTCCCGAAAGCCGAGCTTCGCGCGTGGTGGGATAAGTTGGATCCAACTGGCTGTGATTGGGTGCGATCATATGTTGGACGTTTACTTCCCCTATTAGAGATAAAAACTCATTCTGGTGTAGTACAAGCGTTAACGCATGTTTGGTGCGCCGAAACTTGTACATTCATACTCGGTGATCACGAACTCACTCCAACCCTGGAAGAATACAGTGTTGCCATGGGAAAGCCCTTGGTGTCAAAGTTAATTGGCCCACCTATAGGGACTGAGCATGCATCAACCTTATCTGATTTCCTTAGAGTTAAGGAGGATGACGTGAGGAAAGTTTTGAAAGCTAATTGCAAGACCTGCCCGTTTTCATTCCTAAACGAGCTTTTTCAAAATGCCCCATCCTTTCAAAAGAATAGGATCTTCTTGTTAGCTCTCTTCGGGTTCGTGTTATTCCCACATTGTAGGAATGCTATTAACCCTTCTGTGGCATGGGTAGTTCGTGAGGTATGTATGGGAAAGGGCTTTGTTAATGCCGTCCTGATTGAAACTTTTCTTTCCCTTACTCGTTTTAAAGAAAACAAAAACAAAACTTTCCATGCTCCTTCTGAACTCTTGCAAATTTGGTTCTTCTCTCACGTTAAAGGGTTCGGTAGCTTAATGACCGTGAACGACATCTCTGACTCTAGCCACCCTATCCTGAAGTTTAAAGATAGGAAGGCGTTTGCCCCCGATTATCATTATTCTGAGTGGTTAGTTTTCATGACCAATCATGGACCCGAAGATTTCCAATGGCACGCCAAATGGCTCCGAGTTTGAGAAGCGCGGTTCGTATGTGGGCTTACTGGACCTGTTCCTTTGTTGGGAATTACCGGAGTCACTGAGTATTACCCAACCCAAGTCGCCCGCCAGTTCCAAGAGGTTCAACAACTTCCACCGACGATTCAAGAAGACCCGCTCAGGATAGACTTCCCTGATGGATGCCAAGATCACGAAGACTCCGTTGCGTTAGTGAAGTCGATGTGGGATATGTGCCATCCCCGGAAGTTGATATGGCCCGAAGAGGAGTTGGAAGGGCAAGAGAAGACCTATTATGTCTCGATGGAATACATCCTTAGGCATAAAATCCCAGAGAGCCTACGCCCGAAGATTCCCGACGTGCCATTAAAGACCACCCACCGAGCCGAGATCAAGGGCCTCAAAAGGAAGCTCGAAGAAGCCGAGGAGCGTGCCTCGAAGTTGACCCGAGTTAGTGGGGCGGTCACAAGCGGGAGCTGTCCTCGCTAGTTAGATCGAGTCAAGTGCGATATGTAATGGGCCCATGCCCACATATGTTACAATGTTAAAGAATTTATCTCGAGTCGCGTTACCGGGAGATAAGAGTCATGATTAGCTTCGTTGTTTAGGGGTTCTCCCTCATGTCTTTTCCTGCGTTATGTAGCAACCCTGCTTTCAATGAAACGAGAAAATTGGGGCGATTAGATCTTTGTCATGGACCGACCGCCTAATCATTACTCCATGCTTATACATGCTTATCTATCCTTGTTTAGGTACTAGCCGATCGATTGTCTTTTACCGATCGTCGACACGGCCAAGCGGAGATCCCCAATTCGCACGTGCGTTAAAGTCGGAATGAAGAACGAAGACACCAATGTACGCATGGCTAAGATGGAGGACCAGCTGGCCCAACTCACCACAATGATGCTTGAAATAAGCCAGAAGTTCAAGAAGCCCCCTACTGTAGCTGTCACGGGAACATCCACTCCAGTGTCAACGGAAGGCACGCATGTTGCTGATCCCCCGGGAAAGAAACTGCTAAGGAGGCTCCTTCTGTCACGCCAATCATCGTCAATATGGATCCTCCTCCGAAGGAAAACCCAACACCCCGTCTAAGTGGAGAGAGTGAAAAACGCTTGGCAAAGATTACGAGCTGAAAGGAGCTGATAGGCTGTCTCCATACACCAAGACGAACTTCCCTGAGAACTTCCAAGAGCCTGAGTTCACAAGAAAATATGACGGAACGGGATGTCCCAAGACCCACCTCAGATATTACATGAGGAAAATGGCTTGCTACGCTGACAACGTGCCATTTCTCATACACACATTTCAAGATAGCTTGGAAGGCATTGCCCTGAAGTGGTTCATTGCGCTGGACATTGAAGAATTCACTAGTTGGGAAGATTTAACCAACGAGTTCTTGCGGCAATACTGGTTTAATACCGAGCTCGCTCCTACGAAAGAAGAATTGACCCGCGTTGAGAAGAAGAGAAATGAGTTATTTAAGGCCTTTGCGCAAAGGTGGAGAACCATGGCCTCACAGGTGAAACCAGCTTTGAATGAGAGGGAGATGAAGCAACTATTCCTCAAGACATTACCCCCCGAATACTTCCAAGGATTAGTATTTTCAAGATGCCAAACCTTTTCACAGCTGGTAGATGTAGGTGAAGGAGTTGAGTGGGCATTCATTGAAGGGAAGATATCCACCGGAGGCGTGAAGAAGTTCCAAGCGAGAAAAGATAAGGAAGCTGCAGTTGAGGTAGCGCTCGTGCAAGAGTCATTTTACCCTAGGTCGCCCACAGCACCTGCGCACAAGCCTATGGCCGTTCAAGGGAGCTTGTTGTCGCGACCTCCCCGAAGCGGGTTGGACCACCTAAGGGTTTGGCTAATGGATTGCTAAGCCTAAACTTAACTCGAGCTCTCCCAAGCCCATACCAATTCGCAACTTAGGGTTTAAGTTCTTGATATGCAAATGATTTTTATCATGGAGTCGCCACTAATCTATTTTTGGTGGGTCGATTAGAAACCCAAGTAAAGTAATGGGAGAATTACTTCAATCCTACGAACCAGAGATTAAATGAGTTCGGGGACTTGATTACGCTAGATTTCTCTAATGCCCTTTCGGTACCTTTTCTTTTTTTTTTTTTTTTTTTTTTTTTTTTTTAAAAAAAAAAATGTTTTGCAGGCAGCTTGAATTGATTTTAATTTACTTCCCTAACATGTGAGGTGATCATACGGGTGCGCAAACCACCAATTTAACACCCAAGAAAGTGGTGAATAAATTGCAGGACTTACCTCATAGCAACGAAAGCGTCTGCAGTATTAGATCAGAACTCACATCGACAATCCTAGATATGATTTCTAATTAACACGCAGTCACTTAATTTTGCTTTCACTTATTTGATGAGAACCATGCTTTATGCGATGCATGCTACTAATCTATCATGAAATGATATTGACATAATAATATGGCCTAAACTATATGATGCAAATGCGATGTTTTTGTGTTTTCTTAATAAGCATGCAATCTATCCTAGAGAATAAAATTAATTATAAGACAATTCTTTTTGGTATTTTTCATGAAATTCGACATGAAAATTGTCCAATAATTAAATGTGCTATCTAAATTAACCAAACGACCTAATTCTAATGACGAGTAATTTCTAATTAAATGAACCTAGCAATAATCACTAAATGACGTGCATTTCATGAACCTAATTCTACATGACATGCGCATGATTTTTTTTCTAATGAAAATTCGTAATTAAAATTGCTAAAATATAAAAAAAAAATCTAACTAAAGCGAGACATTATCTATTTTAAGTTAGGATTAGACTAATCTAAATCCTATCTTAACTTAGAAAATTATCTCATCATGCAATTTATTTCAAAAGATATTATCTAACCTAGCTACCATCTAAACATGCATTTTAAAAAAATAACTATTTTATCATGTAATTTTATCTAGGAAAATCAATTCTAATCTACATGAAATGCAAATGCAATTTTTTTGTATTTTTGGGATAAATAAAGCAATTAAAAGATAAGCACCAAATCATTCACGATCATCAAAGATATTATTCACCATTCAAATTTGGAAACGATATCTAATCAAACTTGATTATTTCACTAATAAAATCAATAAATTAATCTTAAGCCTTAAAGATCAAGATATCAATTTTATTCCCGCGTGATTAATTATTCCATCTAAAGCCTTATAGATGGAATAAAAATTCGTGTGCGGTTGCGAATTGAAGCGGCACATCGGGAATTTCAATGATGCATCGAGAAATATTTCAAATAAAGAAAATAAATCTATCTAATTTGGTTCAAGAAAACTACCTAGTTTAGATGATTAGTTTCCAAAACGGGACCGGCGGCAAGGGGCTCCCGAACGGTGATGGGTATACAGCCACGAAGCTCGGGGACATGCGACTCAGTTGCTCACCAGGGGTTCTACAGGTGGCTTGGGATAAGCTGCAGTGTTTGGCTCGAGCTGGAGACATGCAAAGATAAAGCTTATCACGGACCAGGCTTGGCACGGGTCGCGGTAGTGTGGATTCCTTGTGGTGGTCCGTGATTTGCGCCAAAGTCAGCGGGTTGTCATGCAATGCAGGGGTCAACACTTAGGAAAGCTTCTCACGTCTTTCTCCCAAAGGACAAGGGATGACCTGCAACACAAAATTCACGAGGAAGGAAAGTCCTCGTTGAAAGCCTAGCTGCCAGACTTCACCAGTCAATGTGAATGTCCTGCAAAGAAAGAGAAAGTGGTCTTTTTGTTCCTTTTTTTTTTTTATTTGCTCTTTATGTGCCCCCTTCCTCTTCGTTGGTGAACTTCAGAAGAATGGTGATTCGCCGGTACTGCAACTTCTCGTTTAGAATGGTCAGGCTCGAGCTTGGACAGCAGCTCGCCATTATTGCTGGGGATTCCGCGGATGGCTTAACAGGCCGTATGGATGTGGCTCACGTCGGTGAATGACAACTCGACTCGATGGAACGTTACCGCTGCAACAGGATCACCAGGGCTCTGAAGATGGCTCGTGGGGTTGAAACTTGACGCCAAGGCAGTGCAGGTGGGCGGCGTTGCCGGTGCGGGACACGGGCAGCGGCGGCGGCAGGAGCTGTGACGGGCGAGCATAGGCGCAGCTGCGGGTGCAAGCGTCGAGGCGGTAGTGTGGCGACGGCAGGAGGTGCAGGCGCAGTGACGAGTGAGCAGGGGTGACAAGCGGCGACGGCAGGGACGGTGGTGTGGCGTCGGAGAGCGGGCTGCAGGCGTAGAGGCGGGCGCTCGTGGCGTCGGGTGCTCGGAGGCAACAGTGACGACGATCAGGTTGAGGCGCAGTCACGGGCGAGAAGAGGAGCGGAGACGGCGACGGCGTTCGGAGCTCCGGTGACCGCGAGACAGCAGCTGCGGTGGGGAGTCACGGCGTCGCTCGAAGCTTCGAGCTGCAGGAGGCGGGAGAGCGGAAACACGGGACTACAGCGGCAGCGGCGTTCGGAACTCGCCGGGAGGAGGAAGGCAGTAGAGGGTTGCTGCAGCGTCGACGTCCTCAGATCGCCGGAAGGATGGAGTCGGCGGATTGCTGTGTACGGGCGTCAAACGGACGCTCGAAGTCCCCTAGGAAGAAGACACCCTTGGAAGAAGACAACCCATCCTTTTTTTCATTTTTTCTCAAGTTCTTTCTCTCTCTCTGTTGCCCCCTCTAACTTCACCTTCTTTTTGGTTTTTCTCTGACAGACTCTCTATTCATCTCTTTTTTAATCTCCTCCCCCTGACTTCATTTTTTCTTCTTTCTCTCTGACGAGAGTCTCTCCTTTTTTTAATCCCCTCCTTTCTCTCAACTCGTATGTCTCCCCCACTCCTCAAGCCGAGGATCCTTGCTTATTTATAGGCAAACAACCGACTTTAGTGTGAATAGGAGGTGGCCGTAATTTTTTCTTGCTGTTCACGTTTGGTTCTTTTTCAAATAAGGAGGCCACCGCCTGACACTCATTAATTTAGCCGCAATTGTTGACTTTTCTTGTTTGTCATTTGGTTCCTCCTTCAGCAAATTTCTCGTTGCTTCTCCTGACAACCCACACTTGAGAGAGAGCATATTATATAATATATTATGAGCTTCCTTTTGCTTCTTTGAGGCTTTCTCTAGAATCCTCACGTCCGCCGAATTCTTGTGCATGCATGTGCATGTATTAATGAAGGAGAGACAACGGACGTGCAAGAACTTCCTTCTTTCCTCTTTTTTTTTGACTCTCTCTTATGCGTGTTCAGATCAGCAAAGAGAGACCATCCTTTTGTGCATGTTATCGACCGCGAGCCCCTTCTTCTTGTTGCCTTTTAGTACTGATGCAACTGCGACTACATGAAATGCAATTTTACTATTATTATTTTTTTTTTAGGGGTTAAAGATTAATCCATAAATTTTTTTTATGCAATTAATCAAAATTTAGGTATCAACAGCTGCCCCTCTTTGAAGGTGAGCTCGTAGAGGTTGCCTTCAAAGATAAATTGAAACCTAAATTTTGATCATGTACATGCAATGAATGACTCTCGATTTTTTTTTTTTTTTTTTTTTTTTTGGGAAAATGAATCCCATTTTGAAATGCAATTTATATGATGCGTGAAATGCTGATACAAATGATAAAAGAAGCTACCTTGGAATAACTTACCTTCAAGGAGGGTAGAGCAATTCGAGATAGTTGGTGTTACATGTCTAGGACCCGTACCATTCTACGGTCGTCCAGAATAGTAACATGGCTTTACAAAGAGACTGCTTTCCCAGGACCCGTACCATTCTACGGTCGCCCAGTATGGCATTGCTTGGTTGTGTCTATGACCCGTACCATTCTACGGTCGCCTAAACAGGGATTCATTTTTCAGGACTCGTACCATTCTACGGTCGCCTGAATGAGGAAATAGATGTTGTCTAGGACCCGTACCATTCTATGGTCGCCTAAACAGGGATTCACCTTCTAGGACCCGTACCATTCTACGGTCGCCTAAACGGGGAAAAGTTTTGAGATATCCAGATCCAGACTGAGATGTCAAGAATTTGGGAACTTAACCAATAGACACTCAATGTTAGGTGAGATGAATATTGGATTAAGAGGATTCGAAATACCTAGATCCAGACTAACGTACAACGAAAAATATCGAAAAACATTCACATCCAGAGTGAAATGCTTAATGAAGAGTTTTGAGACATCTAGATCCAGACTGAGATGTCAAGAATTTTGGAACTTAACCAATAGACACTCAATGTTAGGTGAGATGCGTTGGAGAAATCTTCGTGGAGTGTTTTGAAGCTGACAAAACGTTTCCATCAGTCTAGTCTGAAGATTTGCAGACTCTACTATTTAAAGTCTGAAGACCTCCGGACTACCAGACTCAAGACTCAAAGTCTATCCTCATTGACAGCTTTCTAGTTTGTCGAAGAAGGTCTATCCAGACTGGATGTTTCGTTAAGGATTTGATCTTATCGACTGACGAAGATCTTTTGGCTGGATATGACATAACGGAATCCTTTATTCGAATCAAGATTGATTAAGGATCCGATGATTGGCGAAGTATACTTGGAAGGTTCTACTTATGGAAACCAAGATCTTGATTGTATGGGCGAACATGATTGATGGGCTATCGACATGTTCCTTAAATAGCTTGAATGATCTTCCTAATTGATTCCGTCCAACGGGTAGATTGGAGGAATTCCTTTGGTAAGTGCCAACGGGTATGATGGCATAAAGGAGTATAAAAGGAAGACGTTCCAGTTGTTCGAGTGTGTGCACGATAGAAGAATTCCAAAGTCTGAAGCTCCTTGTTCTTAGTCAATTCATTTGCTGAGCGAAATCTTGTACGCAAAAGAGAGTCTATATTTGTGAGAAACCTTGAGGAAGTGTGGTAGAATATCTACACCGGTGGAATCAAGGGAGAACATTGCTGTAAAATCTCTTTTGTTCATAGTGAAATCCAGCCGGTGGGCTGTCGGTCTTGAAGAGTGGACGTAGGCTTGGAAGAAGCCGAACCACTATAAACCTTGTGTTCATTTCTCTTCCCTACTCTCTGTTTTACTTTGATCATAATTACTTGTGATAACAAAAAGGCGAGCTTCATTGTTATTATCTAATATTGCTCACATATCACGAGAAATTATTTTTGCACCTATTCACCCCCCTCTAGGTGCTTATACTAGCTATCTCAATTGGTATCAGAGCCTGTGTACTCACTTTGTTTGAAGTGTTTTACTTCAGAGTTAAAGATCCATGGCTAGTATGTTAGCTCCAGGGCTGGTAGAAGGGCAAAGCAATACTAGACCGCCTTACTTTGATGGCAAGGAATACAATATATGGAAAAAAAAAATGAAGGCGTTCCTAAGATCAAAGGATCCTCTCGGAATGGGACGTTGTAGAAAAGGGAATCATTCCTAAAGCCGCACCCGTCTCGAGAGAGAGGAAAAAAGCTATTGAGTCTAGTGAAATGACTCGGGAAGAGATAATCAAGAGACAAGCTCTTGATGCAAAAGCAATTTATTCTTTATATTGTGCTTTGTCACCTACTCGAATATAACAGAATATCTTCTTGTGTTACAATGAAAGAAGTCCGGGATAGATTACATATTACCTATGAAGGAACAGATCGAGTGAAAGAGACCAGAATCAACATTCTCCTCGGTCAATACGAAGCCTTCAAAATGAAATCGGGAGAATCTATAACTCGACATATTTAGTCGTTTTACGAAATCGTGAATGGTCTTGAAAATAAAGGTCAACCAATTTCGATCCCATGAAGGTAAACAAGCTACTTTGCGTGGACTCTCCAAGGATTGGAATCACATAAAGACCTCAATAAGAGAGACATAAAGAATCATGCCACTATCTGTCGATGAGTTGGTTGGGACTCTTCAGTCTTATGAAGTGGAGCGAATCAATGAAGATGAAGATCCTAAAGGTAAGAAATCCATTGCATTAAAATCCAATGATGATTCTGATGTTACAGATTCTGAAGACGATATGGATGATGAGGAGCTTGCTCTCATGATAAGAAGATTCAGAAAGCTGAACAGAAAAAGGAAGAAAATTCAATCCAAAAAAACAGAGTTTTCAAAAGCAAATGAGACTAAGTCCGTTGAGGATGATGAATCAAACAAAGATGTAGTCTGCTTTGAATGTAAGAAAAAGGGACACATCGTACCCAACCGTCCTCTTCGAGGAAGAAGAAAGGAAAAGCTGAAAAGTATCGAAAGGCTCTTAAAGCAGAAACCTGGAGTGATACAGAGTGTGAAGAAAGTGATGATGATTATGCCAATATATGTTTGATGGCACAATCGGATTCAGATTCAAACTCCGAGACAGACTCAGATTCAGACAGTGAATTTGAGGTGAGTAACTTCAAAATCCCTATTAAAGTTTCTAAATACATTGATGAGTTGTGTTTTAGTCTTAAGACTTCTCTTAAAAGGATTTCGAACTCAAAAGGAAAATTCTGCATTAAACAACAGGAAAATGTTTTGAAAGAAAAGGTTAAATGTTTAGACATAAATGTTTATTCTCTTAAAGAAAGTGAAGATAATCTTTTAAAAGAAAATGTATTTTTAAAAAGGACATATCAAATATTTCAAAAAGATTTTCAATAGGATCTGAGAAACTTGAGAAAATTCTTTCAAGACAAAGACCTTATTTCAATAAATCTGGTTTGGGAATGACAAATGAAACCATTCCTTTAATTGATTTTCCTAAAGTGAAGGAAAGAATTAAGCAAAGACCCTCAAGAGATGCTTACAAAAATCATTTCAAAAGGTTTTTGTAAAACCAAGAGGGTCGTAATGCTCTCGATGTTCTAAGTACAATAGTTTAGATCATTTTGAGAAAGAATGTCCTATGGTTTGGAAACCTGTTAAGAAAGTATGGGCAAAAATCGCATATCATACTAACACCAATGGACCCAAGAAAATATGGGTACCAAAGAAAGCTTGAGTCTCTTTTTTAAATGCAAGTCACTATCAAGAAAAAGGTAAAATGGTATCTGGATAGTGGATGCTCAAGACATATGACAGGAGATTCAAATTGCTTCATAAAGCTCGTTCAAGTAAATGGTGGAAAAGTCTCATTTGGAGGAAACAGCAAAGGAAGAATTGTGGGATTTGGAACTGTAAAAATTGGAAATCTCACAATAAGCAATGTTTCTTTAGTGGAAGGACTCAACTACAATCTTGCTCGGTATCAATCGCTATGCGATACCGGTTTCAAACTCGGCTTTCAAGAGGGAATATGTTCGAACCGGTAAAGATTCTACTCGATCATTCATGGGTCGAAGACATGGAAATATCTACCTCTTGGATGTCAAACCAGATGAATCGCAATGTCTAATCTCAATTCAAGACGAAGCAAACCTATGGCACAGAAAACTTGGGCACATCAATATGAAGCAGATAGCCAAAATTCAGCAAAGAAGCTTGTTCGTGGTTTACCCAATCTGTCATACCAAAAGTCTAATCTATGTACACCATGCATATTGGGAAAACAGGTAAGAAATTCTTTTAAACCAATAAATCAAGTTTCCACTAATCGTGTACTGCAGCCTTCGCATATGGATCTCTTTGGACCAACCAAACTCGAGTATTAGAGGTAAGAAATATTGCCTAGTAATTGTGGATGACTACTCACGATTTACTTGGGTATATTTCCTGGCAAGTAAGTCTGAAACATTTTCTTACTTTGAAAAGTTTGTTAAAAAGGTTCAAAATGAAAAATGGTATGTTATTTCAAGCATAAAAACAGACCATGGAGGTGAATTTGAAAATCAAGATTTTACAAAATTCTGTGATGAATCTGGTTTTCAGCATGTGTTCTCCTCTCCATATACTCCAGAGCAAAACGGAGTTGTGGGAAGAAAGAATAGATCGCTTCAAGAAATGGCTAGAACTCTTTTAATTGAAAGTAACATCTCTTCACGTTTTTGGGCTGAAGCAGTTTCTACAACATGTTATATTATTAATAGAGTTTTTCTAAGGGCTATTCTAGAAAAAAAACCCCTATGAGTTATTCAAAGAAAGAAGCCTATTGTTTCATATTTTCATGTGTTTGGATGTAAATGCTTTATATTGAAAAATGCAAATGATCGAGTTGGCAAGTTTGAAGAAAAGTCGATGAAGGCATCTTCCTTGGGTATTCAACCTCAAGCAAAGCCTACAGAGTCTACAACAAGAAGACTCAATCTGTGGAGGAATCAATGAATGTCAAATTCCAAGATTCTATGCAAAATGAATCTATTCGAGACTCATATTGAAGAATCTGAACCTACTCCAGACTCTACAAAGTCTAAATCTCAAGAAGCAGCTCAGACTTCTAAAGACCAGCAACAAATGATTGTTGAAGATTCAAATGAACGAAGTGATCATTAACTTGACAAATCAACCAGCAACTGGAAGCATAAGTCCAGTCATCCCAAAGATCTCATTATTGGCGACATTAATGAAGGAATTCGCACAAGATCCAAAAGGCGCGAAGAGTCTAGTGCTGTGGCTCTTGTTTCTGAAATAGAACCCAAAAGCATAGAATAAGCTTTATCTGATGAAAGCTGGATTGAAGCTATGCAAGAAGAGCTCAGGCAATTCAGTATTAATGATGTCTGGGAATTAATTCCTAAACCGAAAGGTAAGTCTGTTATTGGAGCTAAATGGGTTTTCAGGAACAAGATGGACGAGAAAGGAAAGGTCGTAAGAAACAAAGCAAGACTCGTGGCCAAGGGATATACGCAAGAAGAAGGGATAGACTATGACGAGACATACGCACCAGTAGCGAGGTTAGAAGCAATTCGATTATTACTTGCTTATGCTTGTTATAAGAATTTCAGGTTATTCCAAATGGACGTCAAAAGCGCTTTCCTGAATGGATCTATCCATGAGGAAGTCTATGTGGAACAACCACCTGGGTTTGAAGACCCAAGGAAACCAGACTCAGTATTCAGACTGAAAAAGGCCTTATATGGTTTAAAACAAGCACCTCGAGCTTGGTACAACATGTTGAGTAAGTTTTTAATTCAAAACGGATTTGTAAAAGGTAAAGTAGACACTACTCTATTTATCAAAAGAGAAAACAAAAGTTTTCTGCTTGTTCAAATATATGTTGATGATATTATTTTTGGATCCTCTAATGAAAGTTTGTGCAAGAAATTCTCTAAGTCTATGCAGGATGAATTTGAAATGAGCATGATGGGTGAGCTAACCTTCTTTCTTGGACTTCAAGTGAAACAATTGAAGGAAGTGACTTTTATTCATCAAGAAAAATATGCTAATGATCTTGTCAAAAAGTTTGGACTGGAAAATTGCAAAAAGACTCGACATACCAATGTCAAGTTCCTTGAAGATAGACAAAGATGAAGGAGGAAAGAAAGTTGACCGAAGCTATACGGAGTATCATTGACGCATTTGTGAGACCTAGCTGGATGCGAGTTGATAGAAAGAGTACCTCGGGTACACCAACTACTTGGAAGTAGGACAAGTGTCTTGGTTTTCAAGGAAGCAAAATACGGTAGCTCTTTCTACAAAGGAAGCGAGTATGTAGCTCTTGGAAGTTGTTGTTCACAAATTTTGTGGATAAAACAACAGCTAAGAGACTTTGGAATTGAAGATTCATGCACGGAGATTAAGTGTGACAACACCGGCGCAATCAATCGACCAAGAATCCAATTCTTCACTCAAGAGCAAAGCATATAGAGATTCGACATCACTTCATTAGAGATCATGTTCAAAATGGAGAAGTTTCGATTCAGTTTGTTGACTAAAAAAATCAACTGGCGGATATATTTACAAAGCCTTTGGAGAAAAATCAATTTGAGGTTATTCGTTCCAGACTCAACATTTTGAAGTCTGAAGAAGTAAAAGTCTAGAGACTCTCAGACTCAGACAATCGAGTTTTTTTTTTTACTGTAAGTTATTTTATTCTCTCTCTCAGATTAAATCTCGAAAAGGTACGATTATCTGTCCATAATTGATTTTTGCTATTTTCGTGATTATCGTAATCTTTCTTTTTCGAAAATGAAGTTAATCCTAAATTGCAGTTATCTAATTTTTTGAAAAAGGCAGTTATTTTTAAAAAAGGCATCTTTTTACTTTCTTTATGACGCTTCGTATGCCTCTCTTCGACTGACTTATATACTGTCCGTTCCTCTTCGTTTTACTCCAAAAACCCTAAAAAGCATCGATCTTCCACTTGTGTCTTCTTCTCTTGTTTAATCTTCAAAAAGTTGTCATCTTTCTTGGGAAAAACAAGTTTGGAATCTTCCAAAGACTGTGAAAGATATCGTCTCAAAGGAAGTCTTCGAGGATTGCAAGCAGGGGACCGCAGAAAATGAGTGAGGGGCCTACTCACTTTGATCTCACCGAGGAAGAAGAGTCCCCGGTCGGCAGCGAGAGCCCACAACATTCTCGGCGGCGTCATTCTCCACCATCTAGTCCACGGGATGTTGGTCATCGAGAAGAGGAAGAAATCGTTGAAGGCGCGAGATCCCGTAAGAATTCAAAAGCCCTCTTTATTTATAAGCTTTACCGTGCTTTAAAGAGGACCGGTACTCCATTGAACTACATCGATGAGTTTCTCAAGGACAAAGGGTATGGTAATGAGTACATCTTTTTACGAAATATGGAGCGTTTGGGAATTGCCCCTAAGGGGTTGGCAGAAGAAACCCTTGCAAATATCCCAAGTGATCCGCGTGTTGGAGGAGTGAATCAGCCAAATGGAAATGATGATGACAAGTTGTACAGTCAATTTCAACCGAGAATGGGTGTTGCAGCAAGTATTCGGAGCAAAAGGACAGAGTTGTTTCGTTCGGAGGAACACAAGCATCTTTACACTAAGTTGTTGAAGTGTGGGATGATAAACCCTAGAAGTGTAGATTTTGATTTCCTTGACTCTGTGAACGTCAATTTGAGGGAAAAATTCAGTCTTCTTCAACTTGAGCAGTTTTGTTCTCGAACATACGTAAGCTTATACCGAACTCATTTGCATACTTCTATTCGAATCTCGCTTTCGGATGCGAATAGATTCTCTTTTAGTGTCCGAGATCGATTATGTGGTGGATGTAGATATGTTGGCTGATGTGATTGGGGTTGAAAGAGGGAGATATCAACTTATCAATGTGTCTATTGCTCGTGCCACATTGGAACTTGTTAAGGATAGAAGGACAGAGGGAAGGATTTCCTACTCAAGGATGCGTGCGTTCAACATTCCGCTTCACAAGATTGTGATTAATTGCCTCAGACCGAAATCTACTTCAAAGACTGATGTTTCAAACTTAGAGGCAAAGCTGATGTACGCCATCAATGCTGGGAAAAAGTTTTCTCTTCCTCACACTATTTTGTTCCACATGTATAGAGCAGTGGTGAAAGACAAGGGTCAACTTCCTTATCCAGCTCTTGTGACAAAGTTATTCAGACATTTGAATGTTCAGCCTCCACGAATTCTCTGTGTTCGATCTTGTGATCACATGGTGGTAGGATTCAAAATGGTGTCTAAAATGCGTCTGAAGGAACTTAACAAGGCGTTGGAGAAATTCAAGGAAACAACCTCTGCCAAGCCTCATCAAATCTCTTCTGCAGCAAAAAGAAAAGGGAAGGAGCCCATGGTTGCTTCATCCAAGAAAAGAAGAGCTCTCATCATTGAGGATGAAGATGATGAGGATGATATCACCATTTCTGCTATGGCATTGAAGAACCTGAGTCGTTTTGTTCCAGAATCAACGGAACATCAAGAGAAAGACTCAGAATAGAGGACTGGAGAACGAGAAGATTTGGAAGCAGAGGAAAAAGAAACAGAGGAGAGAGAAGCAGAAGAAAGAGATGCTGAGGAGGAAAGAATTGAAGCAGAAGAAGAAGAGGAGAAAGGAGAGAAAGGAGATCAAGAGGAAGGAGAGCATGAGGAACACTCTTCTCCACCTGAAGGCATGGAAACAGGGGGAGACCGAGAGAAAATAGATATGTCCTCATATCCTCGCTACCGATGAAGGAGTCGGGCCGCTCTCCGGCGAGATCCAAAGCGGACATTTTGCCTCTCAATTTCCGAGGAGGGACATGGTGTTTCATCGCCCAATCTGCGTAACTATGCTGATTTGCCATCGTCCGCCTTTACTCCGTTTGATCGAGCGTAAGCCGACGCGGGCGATAATTCAGCAGATTTTCACAGAATTCTCGATGTTCTCTTAGAGTTGCGGGGTCGATATATGATTTGGGATACGAAGTACAGAATTTGCGGATCGCAAGCCAAGCTTCTTCAGTTTCTCGAATGATCGATCCAAGCCCTTGCTCTTCGATTCAAGCAAATGCTAAGGGTGAAGATGTAGCTCAACCGAAGGAAGAATTGAAAAGCCGGAAGACATCGTCCGTCAATGGGAGATTTCCAGCTTGTTCGTGTTCCCAAGCAATCTTGACTCTATTCTATTTCATCTCAACCTTTTTTATGATGACAAAAAGGGGGAGAGATGCGAGATTTGAAAACTTTGAACTTAAACTTGTTGAACTTTTAGTTTGTTTTGATGTTTGACCTGACTTGACTTGTGTCTGGATGTGGACTGAATTTGGGATTTGGATTTGACTGCTTATATTAAGTACTATTGATATCTTATGAATGGCTTTACTCACATGAAAGACTAACCTATTTTCTATGGTTGCAGATTCTAGTGTTATCATTAAGCCATTTATCTTTATAAGATATCCATATTTGCTTGAGTAATGTTTTGCGGGTCAAAGTTATTCAAATCATAGCGGGAAAGTTTTGTCACCATCAAAAAGGGGGAGATTGTTGGAGAAATCTTCGTGGAGTGTTTTGAAGCGACAAAACGTTTCCATCACCTAGTCCGAAGATTTGTAGACTCTACTATTTAAAGTCCGAAGACCTCCGGACTACCGAGACTCAGAAGACTCAAAGTCTATCCTCATTGACAGTTTCTAGTTTGTCGAAGAAGGTCTATCCAGGGGCGGATGTTTCGTTAAGGATTTGATCTTATCGACTGACGAAGATCTCTTGGCTGGATATGACATAACAGAATCCTTTATTCGAATCAAGATTGATTAAGGATCCAATGATTAGCAAAGTATACTTGGAAGGTTCTACTTATGGAAACCGAGATCCTGATTGTATGGGCGAACATAATTGATGGGCTATCGACATGTTCCTTAAATAGCTCGAATGATCTTCCTAATTGATTCTGTCCAACGGGTAGATTGGAGGAATTCCTTTGGTAAGTGCCAACGGGTATGATGGCATAAAGGAGTATAAAAGGAAGACGTTCCAGTTGTTCGAGTGTGTGCACGATAGAAAAATTCCAAAGTCTGAAACTCCTTGTTCTTAGTCAATTCATTTGCTAAGCGAAATCTTGTACACAAAAGAGAGTCTATATTTGTGAGAAACCTTGAGGAAATGTGGTAGAATATCTACACTGTGAAATCAAGGGAGAACATTGCTGTAAAATCTCTTTTGTTCATAGTGAAATCCAGCCGGTGGGCTGTCAGTGCTGAAGAGTGGACGTAGGCTTGGAAGAAGCCGAACCACTATAAACCTTGTGTTCATTTCTCTTCCCTACTCTCTGTTTTACTTTGATCATAATTACTTGTGATAACAAAAAGGCGAGCTTCATTGTTATTATCTAATATTACTCACATATCACGAGAAATTGTTTTTGCACCTATTCGCATCCCTACTCTCTGTTTTACTTTGATCATAATTACTTGTGATAACAAAAAGGCGAGCTTCATTGTTATTATCTAATATTACTCACATATCACGAGAAATTGTTTTTGCACCTATTCACCCCCCTCTAGATGCTTATACTAGCTATCTCAAGATGAATATTGGATTAAGAGGATTCGAAATACCTAGATCCAGACTAAGGTACAACGAAAAAGATCGAAAAACATTCGCATCCAGAGTGAAATGCTTAACGAAGAGTTTTAAGACATCCGTGCCCCTGAAGTCACAACGCCGTCTCTGCCCAACTTTGCTAGCCACGCCTCTGCCCAGATCTACCGTGCCGGAGCGCAACCCCGAAGCACCGCGCGTTTGCGCGTCTTCCCTGCTGCAATCCAAGCGACCCACTGCACCAGCAGCTTGCCGCGCTCTTCCTGCAATGCTGCTGCTACCGCCGGATCTGCTTGCTTGCAGCGCCTCCGCCGTGCCTCCACCTGCGGAACCCGACGCCATCTCGAGCCCCGCACCTTTGCCTCTTCTCCACCGTGTCTCCCCCTGCAACACCCGCGACTCCAGCTGCTCGCTGCCCCCTGCTACCCATCCGAGGAGCATCCGAGCTGCCGCCCTTGCCCCCGATGCCGTCCGAGCAGCTTCACGTCGCCGCCGTCAAGCCCATCGTTGCCGCCGCCGCCGCCGCCAGCTCCGCCAAGAAACCCTAGAGAGAGAGGAGGCACGAACCGGGTCGCACGAGCCGGGCCGAGTCCAATCAACCGGGTAGGGTTTTTGCGCGTATTAGGCCGAGCATACTTATGGGCTTGGGCTGGTTTAGTTTGGGCTTGTGGACCTGTTTGTTTTAAAAAAGAGAGGAGGGTGACCTCTTGGGTTGGGCCCACGCTTCGGGCCCACCTGCCCGACCGGACCCGATCCGCACCGACTGGGCCGGACCCGACCGGTCCGGTCCAAAAAATATTTTATTTTATTTTATTTTATTTTATTTTATTTTATTTTTGTTATTTTTTTAAAAAATTTTAAAAATTAAATATTTTTTTTCGAAAATTAAAAAATATAGGTTTTGATTAGGAATTGCTATGTATTGCTTTTATAGTGTAATTAGGCCTTCAATTGCTCGTATATTGATTATATTGCATGTTTAATTTGCATATCTAATTATGTTTAATTGCACGTGTTTAATTTTACTGCAATTAGGACCTTGATAGCTATGATTTTTACTTTAATGATTGCGCACCTGCATGATCACCTCACATGTTAGTGGATAAGCATAAAATCAATTCAAGCTGCCTGCCAAAAATTATTTTGATAAAATGAACAAGATTAGGTACCGAAAGGGCACTAATTGGTCAATTAGTGTAATCAAGTCCCCGATCCTAGATTCTCTGGTTGCGTAGGAAGTGTGGCATCCTCCCGTGCCTCACTTGGTTTCTAGCCAACCCCAATAGGCTAGTGGCGACTCCTTTTGTGCAAAAATTCCTAAAGAATATCCCAATGTCACGCGGGGTATGAGCTTGGGAGAGCTCATGTCTAATCATGGGCCATAGGCCCGTCCTTTAGGCAATACCCTAAACCTGTTCCCTCCCCCACGAGGGTAGGTCGCAACAAATATTTCATGAATCTAGTAGCCAAAACACAATTTTTTGTGGTTGTCGGAGCTAAAGATAGGGAGCGAACCAAGTCACAACTGAAAGAGTTGCGGGATGGAAACAAACAATGGAGAGTTGCCATGGTCTCAAAGGAGACATGGCAGGCGGTGGTTGGATAGTGTAGATGGTAGATGGGTCTTTTAACCGAAAAATCCATCGGTCCGAAATAAATCCAAAAAATATTAATTTAGGAAAATGGAAGGATCACTATTCATCTGTAAAATGCCAACCACGTTTCTAAAGGAATGCAACAGAACCTTGCACAAAAGGAAAAGTTTATGCTATCACTAAGACAATCGAACAGGTTCACATTGATTCAAACTTCTAACTTGATCTGTCCAAAAGCATATATAGTAGGTACAACACGAAAAAGATTGAAAATCGGAGCTGTTCTTGGCGAATTGGACTGTTCTAGGCAGCACCGCTGTGCAAGTGTTGCTTTGCGCCAGCGGAGGACACAAATTTCTAGGCGTCTCAAGACCTTGATCGGTCTTCAATGAGACAGCGGTCGAAGCTGTGGGGAAGGTTATGTTGGATATTTTAGCAGTTTTGAAATATTTATTAGAAATTATGATCGTCATGAAAGTCATCATAAAGCATGTCCTGGAGAAGGGGAAGGTGGTGGCGACCGACAACCGGCAGCGGAAGCTCTTCACCAACAACCCTAGCTCGAACTGGAGCTACCACAAGCCGAGCAAGTGGAGCCACGTGGCATTCAAGCACCCCTCAACCTTTGACACCCTAGCGATGGAGCCGAGCAAGAAGAGGGAGATCATGAACGACCTCCTCAAGTTCCAGCGAGGGAAAGAGTACTACGAGCGGATCGGCAAGGCGTGGAAGAGTGGCTACCTCCTCTATGGCCCACCAGGGACCGGCAAGTCCACGATGATTGCTGCGATGGCCAACTTCCTCAACTACGATGTGTATGACGTTGAGCTGACGACAGTCAAGGACAACATGGAGCTGAGGAAGCTACTAATTGACACGTCCGAAAAGCCGATCATAGTAATTGAGGACATTGACTCGCTCGCTCGACCCGACCGCCGAGGAAGACAAAGAGCAAGAGAAAGATGACGACGGAGAGAAAGCGGATCCTGTAAAGAGAATGGCAAAAGGCGGGGAAGAGAGCAAGGATAGCAAGGTCACGCTCTCAGGGCTCCTGAACTTCAGCAATGGGCTGTGGTCAGCGTGCGGCGGTGAGATGATCATTGTGTTCACGACCAACTTTGTCGAGAAGCTCGACCCAGCCTTAATCAGGAGAGGGAGGATGGACAAGCATATCGAGATGTTGTATTGCTGCTTTGAGTCATTCAAGGTGCTTGCAAGGAATTACTTGGGCATCGAGTCGCACCCATTGTTCACGTCAGTGAGGCAGTTGCTGGAGGATACGAAGATGACTCCGGCAGATGTGGTGGAGAATTTGATGCCTAAGTCGGACGATGAGGACGAGGAGGCTTGGTTGGAGGGATTGATCAAAGCGCTCGAAAAGGTGAAAGAGGATGCCAGGAAGAAATTAGAAGAAGAAGAAAAAGCTGCTGCGGCGGAAGCGAAATAAATCGCAGCTAGAGAAATGGCTCGAAGAAGGGCAACAGACATTGAGTGTAGGAGAGCAAGAAAAAGGTGGGAGAGAATGTGCTGAAGAAGTGAAAGAGAATGGCGTACTCTGACCATTATTTTAGCAACAAATCCAATAAATCTTAAGTATAGTCCTTGGTGTGTTGATCTTTTATGTGAAGAGTGTGTGCAGGTATAAATGGTTTGCATTATGGAAGAACCACATGTATATTTGATATTAGGCATTGCTAGCTATAAATGAACTAAAAAATAGTATAAGGTATTTGATGATAAGGAAAAGAAGCTAAGTGCAATTGATTTTTTTTTTTTTTTTTTTAAAGTTGCACCTTACAATTTTCTCGCACTCGAACAAAGCAGACCATTCTAGTAATCTGGCTACACACATCACAACTTCACGACTCGTTAGTTTGAAGAAAGTATTTTGAATATCTTAAAGAGAATTTTCCTTAAATTAAGGTTCGCTTGTTTGGCAAAAAGATACGAGTTAAAAATGATTACTTGTATCACTTACAAAAATAAATATTTGAAAAATATTTTCATCATTCACGTAAATATTTAAATATAAATTATTGTTGATAATGAAAAGATATTTTATAATCTAAGGTGTGTCTAGATCAACTTTAACCTCAAATGTTTACTAAATTCCTGTCCTTTTTATTTACGTCGGTTCAAAATTAATTCCTTTTGTTTTTCACCAATTTAGAACTTTTTTCACTATTGTTCTTCTAGAATTCTACTAGAAAGAAATAAGGAAGATAAAAAAAAAAAAAAAAAAAAAGTGGAGGATTCTAATGGAGAAAAAGTAAAGGAAGCAACCAACTAATTGCATCCTACAAAGGAAATGAACTTTTAACCTGCAACCGATTGGCAAATACATATATCACTGCTCGTTGGGGCGAGGAGACTGCGACACCTGTTGGGATTAGTTGATTGCTAATTAGCATGAGACATATCCGAGAACAATTGAACAATTCTTTGCAAAGTTATTTTTTTTTTCTTTTTCTTTTTTTTAAGGAAAAGATATACGTTCTTTTCGATCGATTAGGCAACCATGAGGAAAATTGTCCAAAAAGTCCTAAATTATCGTACGACGGCCAATTCAGTCCTAAATTTTTCAATCGTGCCTACTTAGTCCTAAACCTTTTGATGATTTGCTAATTTAGTTTTTTCAGCCAATTTTAACCTAAAATTGCTGACGTGGCGGTTTAATCAGTATTGGCTGTCCCACGTGATACGACTATAGGACAATTAGTGCTAATGTGGACTAATTCATATAATTATTTAATTTTTTTTATGATTTTTAATCTTCTTACTCTATTGGTTGCTGGGCCTCAAGCAAGGGTCGATGACCTAGCTAGCTTGCCTAGTCACTGGCGAGGCGAGCAAAGGTGAGCCTCACTAAGGTGGGCGATGTCACTGACCTCGGCTGACATTGGTGAGATCGCTAGCCTTGCTTGTGGCTAGCCATTGCCGAGGTTTGGAGGCTAGCAAAGGAGGAAGGGTAAAGAAAAGAAAAAGAAAAAGAAAAGAAAGAATTCATAAATATTACGTAATCAAAAAATTTAAAAAGTGTAAAAAAAAATTTCACGTCAACATCAGCCGTATCACATAAGACGGTTGGCGTTCACGATAAAGATTTTCGAGTAAATGGCCATATGGATTAAATTGACAAATCGTCAAAAGGTTTATGATTAGGTTGACGAATCAAGAAAATGTTTAAAGCTAAATTAGCAAGTCTTAAATAAGTATAGAACTAAACTGACACAATTGAACGTTTTATGGCAGAATTGGCTATCATGCAATAGATTTATGACTTTTTGTAGGACACAAGGACACTAGGAGTGCCAAAACTTGGTACAAAGGGATACTTAAGTGCCAAAACTTACGAAAGTGACACTTAAGTGCCAAAATCGGAGCAAAATGAATCAGTTAAGTGCCAACCGCGAGAAAATCCGGCCAAAACGTTAACGTGGCAATTTTCCGGCGAGCTTAGTGCAAAACAACGTTGTTTTGCATGCTTATGTGAGAAAAAAAACAATGCCGAAACGATGTCGTTTTGATGCTGACGTGGTAAATAATTAATAAAATTAAATTTAAAACAAATATTATTAAAAAAAAATAAGAGGAGGAGGAGGGAGGCAACCGGTGGCTGAGGGCTCAGCTCTCGCCGCTGCCGCCTCCCCACCGTTGCCGAAAAGGTGGGGGAGGTTCGGCCGGGGCGCCGAGCCCTAGCTAGGGGCTGGCAACCCTAGCCAACCGGCGGTGAGGGCATGCGTGCCCTCACCCGGATCTAGGGGGTCCACGACCCTCGCCCTAGATCCGGGTGAGGGCACGCATGGGTGAGGGCACGCATAGGAACCCCGGGCACGCGAGGGTCAAGGGCCCTCCCGATCCAGCAAGGGTCGCCATGCCGAGCCAAGGGCCGCCGCCCGCTAGGTGTCCAGATCTGGGAGAGGGCACGCAGGCCCTCGCCGCCGGTCGGCTGGTGTCACCGGCCCCCGGCCAGGGCTCGATGGCCCCGGCCAACCCTCCCCCACCTTTCCGGTGATGACGGGAGGCGGTGGCAGTAAGGGCTAAGCCCTCAGCCACCGGTTGCCTCCCTCCTCCTCCTCCTTTTCTCTTTTTTTTTTTTTAATTATTATTTATTTGTTTTAAATTTAAATTAAAATAATTTTTGTATTAAAATTCGAATTATATCAAAACGACGTCGTTTTTGTGTGTGTTTTGCTGAGTGAGCCTTCCGGCGAGCCACGTAAGCGATAAAATTAATAAAAAATTGCTACATAGGATTTCCGGCGGGGTTCGCCGGATATGGCACTCAAGTGTCCCATTTTTCATAAAAAGTGACACTTAAATGTCACTTTCATAAGTTTTGGCATTTAAGTGTCCCTTTGTGCCAAGTTTTGGCACTTGGGCTGTTCTTTTCTCCTTTTTGTACAATTTTCTCGATAACTATGCTTGGAACTGGTGACTAATAAGCGATGATCGGCATTTCTTATTTCGATTATATGTGTGGGTATAGATATAGTCAAATATCTATATGAAAATTTAATCTTTTATCAGCTCTGTGATTCAACGGGAAATTTGTTTTATTACAAATAATGTTAGTGCTGGACTTGAGTAGGTCTTTAAAAGGCTCAAGGAAAGAAACAGGCGAGAGATTTGTCCTTTGGTGAAAGACCCTGTGCTGCCTTCCTGTATTCTCTGGTTGGTGGGGAAGAAAACTATTCACTTACCAATGAAAGGATGCACAAACCATATAAAGAGATTATTACCATATTAACCAAGTTATTCTACACGTGCAATTGAAAATGCTTGGGAAAATTATTCTCTTCACAAGTGGTGAGTCCTAACTCAACTTTTTCACATAAACATTCTTAGAACTTGATAGATATAATATATTTAAGTTAAAACATAGTTTCAACTCACTTTTAAATTTGATAAACTACCCTTTCATTACATAACAACATTTCAAAGATGTTTTCTTGCACTGTTGGCAAAACTCGATACATTTAAAATTATAGAATTCTAATAATCATTCTTTTTAATTTTCCAAAACCTATTGTGTGATTTAGGCTGCATTTGTTAATGCTTCTAGGGACAGGAGTTTCTGTTTTTTTGTTCTCGGGAGCAGAAATAGAACATAAACGCGTTTAGTAGTTTTTTGTTCCGGAGAACAAATTTGGAACAAAAACAAGAAACAAAAAAAAGTTGCTTCTTGTTCCGGGAACAACTCAAGAAATAAGAACCAAGAATCAAGCTTTTTATCCTTTTCTTTTCTTCCTTTTCTTTTTTTTTTCTTTTTTCTTTTTTTCTTTCTCTTCCTCTCTTCTTCCCCTAGCCGGTCGCCAACCTCGGCGCCAGCCAGATGAGACCCAGCGACCTCGTCAACCACCGGCGAGGCCCCCTTGAGCCTCACCATGGCTAGGGAGGCTCCTCGAGCCTCGCCGTGGTTGGGCGAGGCTCGACCTCTCCCAAATTTGGCGAGGCCCCCTCCAGCCTCATCGTGGCTGGGAGGCTCCCTCGAGCCTCGCCTAGTCACGGCGAGGCTCGAGGTGACCTTACCGGTGGCTGGCGAGGCTCCCCTAAGGCTGGCGATCCACTAAAGAAGGAGAAGAAAAAGAAAAAAAAAAATGTAATAAAATTACTAATAAATTTAAAAAAATTCTAAGTCATAAAAGTATGTAGGGTCGTACCAAATGCATTTCTCTCCCGGAAACATAAATTTTATATAGTTACCAAATGCGTTCAAATGTTCAGAAATTGTTTTCAATAATAGAAATAGAAAAAAAGTATTTCTATAAAAAATTATTCTCTAGAATAGAAATATTACCAAACACATCGTTAATTACGGTACAAATTGAAGAGGGAATCGAATGGGGAAAGAAAAATGATTAGTGTTTCGAAGAAGATCTTCTAAATTTACCTTGAATTTGACACAACCATCATATGTCCTTGATTTTGGGGCAAAGCATCATATGTGCCATCATGAGAAGTCTGACTTCTTTTTGGACCATGTTTTCTGGATGCTCTATCGCTTTCATGGGGAATTCCTTGCCTCCTTTGAAAATGATAACATTTCAAACTTTAAAAACTTCTAAAAAGTACATTGAGATATATACGCTAATACTTGTATACCTAGAAATAGAAAGCAAACATGAGATGCTATTGTGATATCTTGAATTTCAGATTCTGTTTTCAATTGATTAAGTCGGGCTTTTCATCGACGCGCCTATAGCTCTTTTCTATGAGTTGGCCACTCAAGAAATAACTAGCTTATCAGGTGAAGCCGTTAAGGAATTTAAACACAATAGACTTGAGAATTCGACCAGGAATCGACTGCTCGACCGTGCTAATCTACAAGGGTCATTACGTCATAGACTGATTAGAGATCGGAGATAGGTCGGTTCGACAGAGCCATGTGATTAAGTGTGGGTGATTCCACCTAATTGCAAAATCCTTGTCGATCGGCACTAGAGCGATTTCTCTGTCGTTTTGGTACCCTATGTTCGTATTTGAAACCTCGAGATTTCCACGATAATCGAGAGTCGCCAATGTGTCGAAGATGCACTTTGTGGCTTAAAAATAATCAAACATAGGTCAATTGCACGAAAAGTTCTTAAAATCTACCTGGTAGGTTAGGACGCTCTAAAATAGCGCCAAATTGAAATTAACCGCGAATTTAAACCTGATTTTAGAAATTGAAAGTTCTATCATGTCATGAGGCATTTTAGGAACGTCGACTCATCCTTAGAAGATTTTTCTACAAACTGAGATTTTTGATGGAAAAGCAAAGTACAGCCGTTTTTTTTTATTGGGAAAGTCAGAGGACCATTTTTGGTCACATCTTTGGCCATCAAATGGGTTCAATGGGCAAGGAAAAAGGTGGAATTAAGTGAGAACATCTTGGTTGGATTTATGGGCTTCAATTTAGGTTGAATTGAAGAGAAATTTAATGAAATTGAAGAGGCAAAGTCCAAAATTCGTAGGCCATCGGAGGAGGAACATTTTAGACCCACTGGCAAGCTTCTTGAGGAAGCTAAGGAGAGGAAAATGGCTGAGGGTGAGGGCCATGGCTGGTGGGGGCAAGGCAAAGGAGAGTGGGACAAGTGTGGAGGCCTTAGAAGCCCTTGGGGTCCCCCTTTGCTTCAGCAGCCTTCTTCTCCATTCCAGCCCACCTTTCTCCATTGTTGGGGGGTAGAAAGAGCTTGAGAAACCAGAGGAGGTTCAGCAGCAAGCAGCTGAGTAGCCCAGCAACCTGTTCGAGCACCACATGCCGTGCCTGCAGCGCTCGCGAGCCATTGGTCGCCTGCATGCCGTCCGCCATCCAGCACGTTGTTCGTGCGTCTCTGCTACCCGCGCTCATCACCAGCGCCCTGCTCGACGTCCACCGGAGCTGAGCCAGCCGCCTGCCATCACCGTCGAGCTCCCCTGCCACCCGTCCAAGCCGCCTGGCTCTACACCGCCATTTCCAGCCGCTAAAGCCGCCGGTTCCAGCTCCTTCGACCAGCAAACAGAAGCATAAAACCAGCAAGGCTTTGAAGACTTCGTGGCCCATTTTAGGACCCTTCCCGGCCTTGGTTGGTGTCGCCGCTTCGAGGTTTATGCCCACCTTGGCGTTGCCGTCGCCGTGAACTCACCGGAATGCTAAACCGATGAGTTTGCTCACTAAACTCTACTTAGAAAGTTAATGATGCTTAATGGTGTTTAGATTAGGCTAAGCATGTTTAGGTGGTTATATTAGATTAGTTAAATTTTGATTAGATTAAGAAATTAGATTAGTTAGTAGGTGGATTAATTAGCCTAATTATGTGGTTAGATTAGTGTAATCTTAATTAGGAATTTATTAATTATTTGCATTTATTTAATAATTATTTAATTATTTAATTTTTATATTTATTTAATTATTTAATTTTGGGAATTTATTTAATTATTAAATAATTCTGAAAATTTTGCCGGGATAGTCGGTCGTCAGATTTTTATGCTGATTGCACTGGTGTGTTTAGATTCTGCAATTGAATGCTAAATTATGCAAATTGAGTGAAAATGGTGAATTTGGATAATTATTCCAAATTTGTGAAATGTTGATATTTTAATTATAAATCCCGAGTGTCGGCTTTTGGCACCGCAATTGGTTTTAAGGACCAAATCGAATCGTGGGATTTTAATGGAAAGAATATCAACTTCTCTAGTTCA
Source organism: Eucalyptus virginea (assembly GCA_014182375.1). Classification (NCBI taxonomy): domain Eukaryota; kingdom Viridiplantae; phylum Streptophyta; class Magnoliopsida; order Myrtales; family Myrtaceae; genus Eucalyptus; species Eucalyptus virginea. The sequence goes on along the minus strand of CM024523.1, from coordinate 27,578,523 downwards.
ATTATATTGAACAACTTAGGCAAGCAATTATATTGAACAGCTTAGGCAAGCAATTATATTGAACAACTTTGGCGAGCTATACTATCTATTAGCTTTGATGAGCTATATCATCTATTTCATCTTTGGCGAGCATTATGGATATTGATTGAATTGATAGATGGTATTGAAAGGATAGATAGTATTGAATTGATAGATAGTATTAAAGTGATAGATGATATCGATGGTTGGATGATATCGATTGTATTGAATCGATTGATTGATTGAGTGAAAGGATTGATGGCTTGGTTGTATCGATCGCTTGGATCGATTGATTGTTTGAGATTTGAATTGTACTGACGTGCAGGAAGGAACTGAGGCGAAGTAAGTCTTTTGACTTGTGTGGTTGACCTCTAGGCGTTTATCCTTCCTAGTTGAAGTTTAGGGCGCGAACTTGCTGAGACATTGTCTCACCCCGTTGTGGGCTCAACTTTTTCAGGTCCTTAGATGGCGGTTCCTCCGGAACGCTTTGGTCGGTCGAAGAGTATTACAGAGCAAGTCATTGATGTCCCTACTCCCGGGGGCCAAGGAGCCTGGATCTATGAACTTGTGAGGACCACTGTTTGAGTCGATGTAGGTCTACCTCAGAGGGTACTCCATCGATTCAGGGCGTGGTATCGTAGCAGGTTCAATGGACCCAAGGAGGGTCCTCTTTAGGATTTTGAGGTCCCTGTGTCGGTGTCAGAGGTCGCTTATGGCGAGGGTACAGCTGGCCCTCCTGATGGTGCAGTGATGAACCCAAGTCCAAGTCCCCAGGAGACTCCGGGGTCTTCTGATGAGGATTCGAATGCTTAGAGGACCTGTAGCCCTTCTACTTTTGTAGACTTGTGAATATAAACTAGTATTGTAAATGACCTAGTCTACAGGTGAGCAGCTCGAGCAGTGTGAGGCCTACACCGCGATCCAGAACAACCTGAGCGGGGGCGCCTCTGCCAAGGCCAAGTGACTCAAGGCCAAGTCCGTCTAGGACAGCAAGTCGCTGGTCCTCAGCATGGACAAGGACGAGGAAGTCGTCGATGAATTTGAAGGGTTCAAGCTCTGGTGGTCGTCGACGAATTTGAAGGGTTCAGGCTCTAGTGGTCGTCAAGCCTGATCATCTCCCAGAAGTTCCTGTCCCCGTTTCCCTGGTCCCCGCCATCCGAAGACAGAAGGTACACACACATGTGTGGGTTGGAATTACTATATGAGATTTTGTGGGACTACCTGTTTTAAAATTTAATCTATTTGATAAAAATGTGATTTAATATTTAAATACTTTAATACTCCCCCTCACAAGTAAGCTGAACTTTGGCCTAAGCCGAAACTGTGGAAATACATAATTGGCGAGGCAAATAAAATTCTGAAAAGATTTGAACTTAGAACCTCCTACTCTGATGCCATGTGAGATTTTGTGAGACCGCTACCAACTATTCTAAAAGCTTAAACTATAAGATGAATATATGATTTAATATTTAAATACTTTAACATTCCAGTTTGGTAACTTTTGTCTCGCTATACACAAGTGTCTTCCTGTTATATGTTTGTCAACATAGTTTATGTTAATCAAGGACTTAATAATCCGTTCACTTTGTTTATGTACTGAAATAAGTTTCTTTTTTAATTTTTTTTTTCCAATGATGAATTTAGCCAACACTCACCCGACTCTAACCAAACAAGCAAAACGAATGGGTCTTTGCTCTATCGGGACTTGATCACCGGCTCTTACATAAAGCACGTCCTGGAGAAGGGGAAGGCAGTGGCGGCCTAAAACCGGCAGCAAAAGCTCTTCACGAAGAAGCCGAGCTCAAACTGGAGCTACCCCAAGGCGAGCCAGTAGAGCCATGTGGCATTCAAGCACCCCTTGACATTCGACACCCTGGCGATGGAGCCGAGCAAGAAGAGGGAGAACATGAAGGACCTCCTCAAGTTCTAGCGAGGGAAAGAGTACTATGAGCGGATCAGCAAGGTGTGGAAGCGTGGCTACCTCCTCTATGGCCCGCCAGGGACAGGCAAGTCTACAATGATTGCTGCGATGGCCAACTTCCTCAACCACGACGTGTACGACCTGGAGCTCACAGCGGTCAAGGACAACATGGAGCTTAGGAAGCTGCTGATCGATACATCCGAGAAGTCAATCATAGTGATCGAGGACATTGACTGCTCACTTGACCTGACTGGCCAGAGGAAAACGAAGAAGCAAGAGAAAGAAGACGATGAAGAGAAAGCGGATCCTGTCGAGAAAATGGCGAAAGGTGGGGAAGAGAGCAAGGAGAGGAAGGTCACGCTCTCAGGGCTCCTGAACTTCATCGACGGGCTATGGTCGGCAAGCAGGGGCGAGAGGATCATTGTGTTTACGACGGACTTTGTCTAGAAGCTTGACCCAGCCCTAATCAGGAGAGGAGGAATGGACAAGCATATCGAGATGTCGTATTGCTGCTTCGAGTCGTTCAAGGTGCTCACGAGGAATTACTTGGGCATCGAGTCGCATCCGCTGTTCGCGAGGGTGAGGCGGTTGCTTCAGGAGATGAAGATGACTCTGGCGGACGTGGCGGAGAACTTGATGTCCAAGTCGGATGATGAGGATAAGGAGGCTTGCTTGGAGGGACTCATCGAAGTGCTCGAGAAGGCGAAGGAGGACGCTAAGAATAAATCAGAAGAAGAAGAAAAAGCTGCTGCAGCGGAAGCAGAAGCAACTGCGGCTAGAGCATGGCTGAGGAAGAAGGGCAACTTACATCGAGTGAAGGAGAGCAAAAAAACGGTAGAAGAGGTTGTGCTAAAGAAGTGAAAAAGAATGGTGTGCCTTGACCATTATTTTAGCAACAAATCCAGTAAATCTAAGTATACTCCTTTGTGTGTTGATCTTTTATGGAAAGGTAGTGTGTGCACGAATAATTAGTTTACATTATGAAAGTAACACATTTATATGTGATATGAGATATTTATATGAACTAAAAAATATTATTAAGTATTTGAATGATACACAAAAGGTCATGTTTTTCCGCTCCTTTTTGACTTAAACACTCCACAATATAGTAATCTGCCATGCTCCTCATATCCAGAAACACTCTATATGTCCATGACCTAATCATGAAATATAGCATCACTGATCAATCAAGCAGTCGAGATTAGTCAAGAAACACATGTACTCGGGCTTGACATTAGCCAAACACCTAATGACCCGTAACATGCCATGTGAGCTGCGAGAATTGAGCAATCTAGTAACGATCATTTTTGTCCATGACAACATAATTAGACGAAAACGAAGGAGACGAACTGATGATGAGCCTCCTCAAACCGTTTTGACAAAATCTGAAGCAGAAACAACGAGAAAAGAAAGGATACGTGAGAAACTTTTGTATTCATTAATTGTCTTGTTTAATGTACAAAGGAATCATTATATAACACAGACAACAATCAATAAAAAGGAATGATTATATTTCTCTAATCTACGAGTATCGAATCTAATCCTAGATTGATTCAAATAATCAATTACAATCAAAATAAATCTTCGTTATCTCTTGAATATATTCTCCCGAATCGACATCACATCTTCCAACACTCCTCCTCAAGCTGGTGGCTTGTATATGTCCAAGACACCGAGCTTGCTTAGAAGATATGAATGTTGCCTCTGACACAAAGGCTTGGTGAACATATTCGCAGGTTGTTCTGTGATTCTAATTCCTCTTGTTTCAATTATTCCTTCTTGAATCTTCTCTCGAGTAAAATGACATTCAACTTCTATGTGTTTTGTTCTCTCATGTAATATAGGAATTGCAGCAAGTTTACGTGCAAAATCATTGTCACAAAATAGCAAAGTCAGTCCTTTGACCTCTACTCTGAGATCTAGAAGCTAGCCTCGTAACCAAACCACCTCACAAACAGTCTTGGCCATGGATCAATATTAAGATTCTGCCGATGACAAGGATATAGTGGATTGTTTCTTTGTCTTCCATGAGAGTAACAATTCCCCGAGTTTCATGTAGAAACCAGTGATAGACCTTTGACTCATAGGGCAAGTCGCATAATCCGCATTGCAATAAGCTGTCATTTCCATGTTGCATTTGCGAGAAAGAAGAATCCCTAGTCCTGACATTTTTTCAAATACTTCACAACTTTCAAAGCAACATTCATATGTGACTATTTTGGGCTATGCATGAATTGACTGAGTGTCTGAACGGCATAGCAAATGTCGGGCTTGGTCATAGTGAGATAGATGAGTTTCCCAACTAATCTCTAATAACTTGATGGATCCTTGAGTAATGGGTCATTTTCTGTAGAGTAGACCCGCATCATAGTCTGCAGTGGTCAACTTGACATTTTGTTCAATGGGAATGACTGTTGGCTTGCATCCTGATAACCCTACTTCTGTTATAATTTCCAGTACATATTTCCGTTGACTAAGAGAGATCCCTTGTTTTGAACGGGCTATCTCAATTCCAAGAAAATATTTTGGTGACCCCAAATCTTTGATATGAAAAATAGAGTGAAGATTTTCTTTAAGATTCTTCACAGCAAGTTCATCATTTCCCACAATAAGTATGTCATCAACATATATCATTAAGTAAACGGATGATGTACCTTTCGTCCATGTGAAAAGAGCATAATCATGCTTGGACTGTTTGAATCCTGCAGCTGTAAGTGCAGTGGTGAACTTGGCGTACCATTGTCGCGAAGCCTATTTGAGGCCATAAAAGGATTTGCAGAGACGACACACTTTGGACTCCCCCTGTCTCCATAAACTCGGTGGAAGATCCATATAAATTTCTTCATCTAAATTCCCATGGAGGAATGCATTGTGAACATCCATTTGGTGTAATGACCAATCATGAAATGCAGCAATTACTAAGAAGGTGCAAACTGTAACATCCTTCGCTACTGGAGAAAAAAGTTTCGTGATAATGAAAACCTTCTCTCTGAGTAAAGCCTTTGGCCATTAACTGAGCCTTATATCTTTTAACAGAACCATCTGCTCTATACTTAATCTTGTATACCCACTTGCAACCAATCGGCTTGTGATGAGGAGGTAATGGGACGATATCCCATGTATGATTTTCCATCAAGGCATACAATTCCTTTTCCATAGCCTCTTGCCAATGTGGATCTTTTACTGCCTCATCATAATGAGATGGTTCTTGTTCCTCAGATACTCAACTAATACAACACATATGGTCGGACGATGATCGGTGAAAAGAGACAAGTTGGTTACATTTCCTCCATAGTTGCACTTGTCGCTTGTCGAACAGAATCGGAATCGTCCCGTCAATAAATCCGTCTTTGTTCTTGGTGACCAACGCTCGCCGGAATTCTTGTGACTAGCTTGAATAGTTGTCGGCATAGGATAGTTGTTGGGCAATGAGCCGCAACTCTGGTCCATCGACCGTCGTTGTGTAAAGTGGGTCGCCGGGTTCTGGGTGACTGCTGGCGGCGACGATTGGATACGAAAAAAATCTGGGTTGGGGAACCGAGTAGGGATTCAATCCCGAACCCGAATTACCCGATTTAGGCATATGACCCACATAAAAGAAACCCGGCCCAGTGGATGAGCCTGCCTTGAGCAAGATTTGTGAGCCTCCATTGGGTTGGGGCTGCTCTCTGTGGCCTTGATTCATTTGTGTGAACCCATAAAACCATGGACCGGGTGCCATCTGGATAGGTAGCCACTGGATGGACTAGCCCGCAATGGGTTGTCCCTGGTTGGGCTAGGCCTGAGCCCTTTGTTCTTAAGTCAGGACCTTAGTAGGTGGATCCAAGATATTTTCTTGGATGCTTGTATCTTGCTGCACGATCGACTCCTCTGGAGTTGATGAAGGATCTTTACACATGGTGTCTGTAAGTGAAAGACGGTAAGGAAAAAAAGTATTTTGTGGTTGTTTTCAAGATATTCAGATACTGATTCCTACACCGGAGTGCTAACCTTGTTTTGCAAGTTAGAGTTCCCATAGTAACAAAGGCGCAATTCTATCCGGAGGGCAATCAAGAAAAAATTGTGGAAGTTAGATCAAGAGCGTCTGCTCTGATACCATGACAAAATCTGAAGCAGAAGCAACAAGAAAAGAAAGGAGACGTGGGAAACTTTTGTATTCATTAATTGTCTTGTTTAATGTACAAAGGAATCATTATATAACACAGACAACAATCAATAAAAAGGAATGATTATATTTCTCTAATCTACGAGTATCGAATCTAATCCTAGATTGATTTCAAATAATCAATTACAATCAAAATAAATCTTCGGTATTTCTTGAATATATTCTCCCGAATCGACATCATATCTTCCAACACATTTTGCGTCACAAAGAACGAGAATTACGTCGCTGAGGTTGAGCAAGTCGGATCGGTAGCCGCAGAGACAAAGGTGGTCAAGGAGGTGGAGGGCTTTGATGTGTCCCGGTGGCGAGTTGATGTGGCCCTAATTAGGATATACGAGCACTCCGAGGACATGCCCTTTCTGATTCTCCATTTCTTTGCCTCTTGAGGGAGAACTGACCCAAAAAAAAAAAAAAAAAAAAAAAGGAAAGAAGGAAAAAGATTTAGAAAAGTCGATGTGGGACCCACAAGAAAAGAAATAAAAAAGAAATAATAAAAGGGACTTGACGAAAAAAGGGTACACTCTCTTAGAACACTGGCCGAGAGATCCCATAAGGGAAATATTGTCAGAAAAAAGTGTGGCCCAAACTATCCCGTTTGGTTCGACTTTGGGCAAATGCCATTGAGAAAATGCAAATATCTTTGAGTTAAAGGGGTTTGTGAAAATGTAAATAGCGTTTGGTAAATTGTAGTTTTAAAGTACATTGTGAAATGACTTTGGGCAAAATATTGTTTGGTAATAATTGCATTTGGAATGGACTTTTGTTAAATTAAAAAAAAAAAAAAAAATTACAATTTTTTTTTTTTGAAGTCTCGGCTAGGGACCGGCCAAATCTGGCTGCCGGACCGCCGAATCTAGCAAACTGGACCACCGGATCTGGCCGTCGGACGGCCCAATCGCCCCCAGTTGCCGTCGCCTGAGGTCACCCGCCTCAGGCGCACGACCCCAGGCATTGGCGACCCCAGGCTTCGCGACCTCAGGCCTCCGACGCCTGGGGTCGCCTGACCCAGGCGATGCGCGACCTCAGGCGACCGTCGCCTGGGGTCGGGCACCCAGGCGGCCGCCTAGGTCGCTCGATTCAGGCGGCCGACGCCTGGGTCACGCGATTCGGGAGTCACCTGAGGTCCGGCGACGGTCGCCGAGGTCGAGCGACCCTCAGGTGGCAGTCGCCGGCGCACGCCACCCCTTGGCCGGTGGTCATCGGCCTCCGATCAGCAACGGTCAGTTGGAGAAGTTAGAGAAGATGAACAGTAACCGAGCTATTTGCATTCCCAAAATACAACTTCCCAAAGCACCTCAAGCCTTGCATTCAGCTAAAGTCCCTTAGAGCCATTTGGAGATGCAATTGCATCTTGCCAAAGTCGCCCAAAAAATCGAACCAAACGCGTTTGCATTTGGCCAAGGGACTTTAGAGTCCCAAAGCCCCTTCTGAAAGTCGAACCAAACAGGGCCATATATTTAAGTTAAAGCACCATTTTGACTCACTTTTAAATTTTCCAAAATTACCTGCTCGTCATAGAATACCATTTCAAAAAGTCACTCATAACCACCTACTTCACTCGTGTCATATGTGTAGCGTGTACTTTCAATTCTCTTATTTATTAATAGAAAGAAAATTTATGACTATTACTTTCGGAGTTGGTTTCTCTTATATCCTTGGCAAAATTCGACACTTAAATTTTTAGATTTGTAATTATCATTTCTTTTCATTTTCCAAAACCTATTGCGTGATCCTTTGATCGTACTCCTAACCTATGAATACAAGAGGAGATCGAATCGAGAAAGGAAAACGAGTTGTGCTCCAAAGGTGATCGTTCAAATTTACTTTGAATCACACAATTATCAAGTGTCCATGTAATTTTCGGCAAAATTAAATATATGCAATTGTGAGGAGTTCGGCTAATTCCGAACCATGTTTTTTAGATGCTCTATCACTTTCTTCGGGAAATCCTTTTCACTGTTTTCAACACATAAAAAGTTTTTTGCTTCCTTTAAAAATGAAAAGAATGTTTTAAACTTTAAAGTTCTTTAAAAATACAATGAATTATGTACGTCAACATTTCTATGACGTCAGACGCATGACATCATGCGATGGTCCTCCCGATCCGTGTTCATGCGACTTCGTCTTGGCTGGCTCCCCCACATATTAGCAGCTTGGCATTGAAGTGGAGCTTTTTGCATCAGTCATTTAGGGCGCGTTTGGAACGTTTACATTCCTAACAATTTTGAACAAATATTTTTTTTTTTACATTCCAGAACAATTTCTAAGTATAATAACGCGTTTAGAATCGCAAAAAATTTCTACCCAAAATGTAAATGCGTTTGGTAAACTTGTATAATTTTTTTGTTTCTTTTAATTTTTTAATATTTTTATTTCATTTTTCCTTTTTTCTTCTTTCTTTTTTCTTTTTTCTTTTTTCTTTTTTCTTTTTTCTTTTTTCTTCCTTTTGGCTGGTCGCCGCCTCGGCCATGGCCGGCGACACTTGGCCTCACCGGGGCCGGCGACGCTCCGGCGAGGTCATCGGCCAAAGAAAAAAAGAAAAAAAAAAGAAGAAGAAAAAGGAGAAAAAAAAGAAGAAGAAGTGTTTCTCGGAAGTGTTCTCGGGAATAAGAAACAAGTTTTTTCTATTTCTTGTTTCTGTTCCAAATCTATTCCCAGGAACAAAAGTGTAAATAAACGCGTTTATGTATTTTTATTCCGGGGAATAGAAACACAAATAAACAAACAGGCCCTTAATTTGTCATTTTTTGACGATTTCATCCCAGCAACTGGTCAACTTAATCTGAACTCCATTTATTGACTTATTGACTTATCATTGAGAAGAAAGGGCAACGCTTTACTCTTTAAAGCGAAGCTGTCCAGGATTAATGTCTTTCCCAAAATTAAACCAACTAATATCAAATTAAGCCTAGCAGCAGCCAATCACAATATTCCATCAATAGCAGCCCCAAAACAGTAAACAATTATTCATGTCTAGTCACACAACTATAGGCTCTCCACATTAGTAAAACAATAATGTATCATCACCGTAAAGGTAGATTAACTCAAAGAAATAATAAAGATCTAACCGCTACTAAAGAAAATTGAAAGACAATTTGGAAAAATGATCTTTACGAACAAAATTAGTCAATTTGTAGATCTTGATCTCACGAATTAACATACTAAAATTTCAGCCAATTTCAACAAAATTTTACAGTCGAATTTAGATTGTCTTTCCTCCTCCTCAAAGCAACTCTCTCTCTCTCTCTCTCTCTCTCTCTCTCTCTCTCTCCTCAATTAAGAACATCTGCTCTATCTTTTTTTCTTTACTTTTATAACTGTTTTTTTAAATGATGAGTTCGGCCCTGCAAGAGGTGGACTCAACCCTACACTTATATATATGGATAATGTAGACCCGTATCTCTTAATCCATATGAGGGTTAAATGGGTTAGTTATATTAATTAAATGGTCATAAATGTGTTTAAACATAATATGGACATTAAATGAGTCATAAACAGGTTTACGTCTTACTTAGACTCAACACACTTCTATGACTCTCTCTTCATTCTTTTCTGCTCTCACTCCATCTCACACTCGCTCGCTCCACACTCTCCCCTCAGTGTGGGTATAAGTTTTCGTAGATTATGTTAAAAGTGGAAGTATTTTAATAATATGAGTCGGGTCGGGTTGGGTATGAGTTACTAGATTTGCATTATGGAAATGGGTTAAATAGGTTTATTTGGATCGGATCATTCTCACCCAACCCGACCCAAATTTGATCTGATCCACCTGTTTGACGGGTCTAAGAGGCGTGACTTCGGTCTTGGAGAATGAAACACTTGGTCCCCTAGAGTGGTTGGCAACACACAAACAAAAAATGAATGTGGTCCTTGAAATCTTTCATTTGGAACTGCGAGAGAAGACAAAAGGCGATGAAAGGCTTCGTCAGCTTTGGTATAAGTTTTCTTAGATTATGTTAAATATGGAAGTGTTTTAATAATATGAGTCAGGTCGGGTGGGGTATGAGTTACTAAATTTATATTGTATGGAAATCAATTATTGGACCATTCTTGACACAACCTGACCCAAAATCTGATTCATCTGTTTGACGGTTCTAAGAGGTGTGACTTTGGTCTTAGGGAATGAGACACTTCAACAGCCTGGTCCCCCAGAGTGGTTGGCAACACAAACAAAAAACGAATGTGGTCCTCGGAATCTTTCGTTCTTAAATGCGGAACGCGAGAGAAGACAAAAGGCGACCACGGGCTCCGTCAAAGTTGCTGCCGGACAAACTTGACTTGACGAGGAAATGGTGGGGCAGTTTCACATGCATGAGCAAGTAGCTTCAGATCACTCTCCATATAAACACGTGCCCTCCACGTAACATCGAAGGAAAATCAACAAAGCTGGACTTTGGAACTTCCTCTCCCTCTTCAGCCCACAGAAAAACAAACAAAAGTGGTGAAACCATGGCGACAGTATTAGAAATGTGGAGCAACCTTGGCTCGGCCATGGCCGGGTTGATGTTCGCGGGGGCCATGTTCAAGCAATACTTCCCTCCCCAGCTCCGCAGGCACGTCGAGGCCTATGCTCACAAGGCCGTGGGCTACGTCTACCCGTACATCCACAACAAGTTCCCTGAGTTTGCCGGCAAGCGGCTTGAGCGGTGTGAGGCCTACGCTGTGATCCAGAACTACCTGAGTGTGAACTCCACCGCCAGGGCCAAGCGGCTCAAGGCCGATTCTGTCAAGGACAGCAAATCGCTGGTCCTCAGCATGGACGAGAATGAGGAGGTCGTCGACGAATATGAAGGGATCAAGCTCCGGCGGTCGTCAGGCCCGATCGTCTCCCAGAGCTCCCCGTTTTCCTTGTACATTTCATCTTAGGAAAGCAGGTGCATTGAAAAAATGTGTAGGTTGGAAATACCAATTTATAAACACCTGTCTCGCTAGGCTTGGTTTCGGGATTTATGGTTAACATGTTAATTTCCGCAATTCAAAGTCGGGATCACGTCTCTTTCTGGGTATATATGTCCGTCAACATGGTTTCATTTTATCAAAGATTTGAAAATCCGTTTACTTCGTACATAAAGTGAAACGAGTTTCTTTTTCCTAATGATGAAAGTCTTGCCTACACTCGACCTGTCTCTGATCTAACAAGCAAAACCAATGGTCATTGCTTTTGCCACCAGGTTTAATAGTCTGACCTACCACCGGAGCAACCGGGACTTGATCACAGGGTCTTACGTAAAGCACGTCCTGGCGAAGGGAAAGGCGGTGGCGGCCAATAACCGGCAGCGGAAGCTCTTCACCAACAACCTGAGCTTGAACTGGCACTACTACAAGGCGACCAAGTGGAGCCACGTGACGTTCAAGCACCCCTCGACCTTTGACACCCTGGCGATGGAGCCGAGCAAGAAGAGGGAGATCATGAACGACCTTCTCAAGTTCAAGCGAGGAAGGAGTACTATGAGTGGATTGGCAAGGCGTGGAAGCGTGGCTACCTTCTCTACGGCCTGTCAGGGACCGGCAAGTCCCCGATGATTGCTGCGATGGCCAACTTCCTCAACTACGACGTGTATGACCTTGAGCTGATGACGGTCAAGGACAACACAGAGCTGAGGAAGCTGCTGATCGAGAGTTCTGCGAAGTCGATCACAGTGATCGAGGACATTGACTGCTCCCTCGACCTGACTGGCCAGATGAAGATGAAGAAGCAAGAGAAAGACGATGATGAAGAGATAGCGGATCTTGTCAAGAAAATGGCGATAGGTAGGGACGAGAGCAAGGACAGAAAGGTCACGCTCTCAGGGCCCGTGAACTTCATCGATGGGCTGTAATCGGCATGCGGGGACGATAGGATCATCGTGTTTGCAATGAACTTCGTGGAGAAGCTCGACCTAGCCCTAATCAGGAGAGGGAGAATGGACAAGCACATCGAGATGTCGTACTGCTGCTTCAAGTGGTTCAAGGTGCTCGCAAGGAATTACTTGGGGGTCGAGTTGCACCTGCGGTTCGCGATGGTAAGGCAGTTGCTGGAGGAGACGAAGATGACTCCAGCGGATATGGCGGAGAACTTGATGCCCAAGTCGGATGATGAGAATGAGGAGGCTTGCTTGGAGGGGTTGATCGAAGCGCTGGAGAAGGCGAAAGAGGACACCAGGAAGAAATCAGAAGAAGAACAAGAAGCAGCAGCAGCAAAAGCAATGGTTGAGAAAGAAGGGCAACAGAAATTGAGCGAAGGAGACCAAGAAAATGGTGGGAGAACATGTGCTAAAGAAGTGAAATAGAAAGGTGTCCATTGACCAAATCGAAGTGTTTCTTGTGATTCATGCATGACGTAATTTTTTTTAGAGAAATGATTGAGTGACAGTCTATAATCTACTATTAGAATAGTAATCTATTTTAAATCATAAAAATCAAATAATAAATAATTATAAATTATTGTGGGGGTTCATTCATTTAAGAATTTGAGGCTCACAACAAATCATTATTATTCTCACAAGAAATTTCAAAGATATCTTGCTAAAAAAATCCTTCTCTCCCTTACTATATAAAGAATAATTTTACTTTTCTTTTGTTTTGAGCAATTTATAATATGAGTCTTTTTTTTTTTTGGTGAGGAGATAATACAACTAATATATGTTTTATTTGGGGTTTAACCGGACAATAATTGAAAAATGTTGATGGTAAGGCACTTCATATTTCATTTCCCTATCAAGAGGAAACCCATCTCAGACAAATAAAGTTTGGACTTACGAAATATTCGCCAAAACTCTTAGATCTAAACTTGATGTAAAGTGAAGCGTGGTTATTTTGACTAAAAGATCTATGAAAAGCCCATAAATAAATTTTAAATTAATCATAACGTATTTAATAAAATCGTAATTTACGAAAAATCAGTATAATTGTCAAATAGTTTAGGGATTTCTTGCTTTCTAGGCTTTACATTCCTTCTATTTTTTATATTTTGAAAATTTTTTCCTTTTTTTCCTTCGGCAACGCTAATGTGTTTGTGCTGTTATGATTATTTTTTGTTCTAGTGATTGGGAAGAAATGAATAAGGAAATGAAAAAAGTAAAGAATTCAAACGGAGAAAAGCTAAAGCAAAAAACCAGCTAGTCGCATCCTGCAAATGAAAATGATTGGGAAGTTTTCCCAGAGATTATAACCATATTAACCAAATTTTTTTTACGCATCCCGTGCTAGTAAAAATGCTTGGTAAAAATTTTATCTTGACAAGTAGTAAGTCCTCAAAACTATACATTTAAGCTAAAATACAATTTTGACTCACACTAAATTTTCTTAATATGTATCGCAATTACATAGTAGCATTTCAATAGGTCACTCATAATCATGTACTTCACAAATGCGCAGTTCGTGCCTTTTAATTCAAGTATTTGTTAGCAGAAACGATTTGAGTACTAAATTTTGCAACTATCTTTCTTTAGAAATTGTTTCTTTCTTGCACCATCGTTAAAATTTGATAACTCTAAATTTTTAGTTCTCTAATAACCATTCTTGGTCATTTTCCAAAACATATCTTGTGATCTGCTGGTAGTACGCGAAAGCGTATTGAATACAAGAGCAGATCGAATGGAGAAAGGAAAATGATATGTGTTCCGAAGGAGATTGTAGTAATTTGCTCCGAATCAGATAAAACCACCAAATGTCCTTGATTCTAGCCAAAATGACATATATGCCGTTGTGGGGAGTTCCACTTCTTTTGGACCATCACTAGTAAATCCATTTCATTATTTCTAGCATTAAAAAAGTATTAAAAGTTCAGAAATCATACATTTTCACTCGAGAGATTATTAAGAGAAAGTCTAAATTCGGTCCCTTAACATATCTCAAAAAATTTAGCCTATGTGTCAATTTGTAAATATTTTTTGCTTATCTACAAAGTACTTTTGCTTCCTTTGAAAATGCAAAGAATATATTAAACCTTAAGATTTATCGAAACATGCAAATAATAAAATAGTTACGTCAATTTAATTTTTTTTTTTGGGTCAGAATCAACTTATAAATATTTAGAAAGTAAACGACAAAAGTTATCGAAAACACAATTGTAATCGTACGCCCTCTGTATGACATCAGATACATGACATCATGCGATGGTCCTCACAATCCGTGTTGACTTCAAGTTTGCCTTGATTCTCCCAAATTATTTGCATGCGATGGTCCTCGCAATCCGTGTCGACTTCAAGTTTGCCTTGGATCCTCCCAAATATTTGCAGACTCTGAGCTGGAGATGAACGTGCTTTGGCAATATTTTTTCCAAAAGTAAATATTTTACTCATACGGCAGATAAAATATTCAAAATAAAATAAAACTCAAATAGCAAAGTAGAATAATAAAATACAAACTGAAATGATAAACACAAACATACTCTCACCTCACAGGAACAGATTTGTCTCAGAATCAAAACAGAATGAATGACAGCCGATCATTAGCGATGCACACATACTGTGATCTCCTTCTCCAATAACTATGGCTGCATGCACCTTAGTTCGGTATCCTCAACATGATTATTGTATAGAGACATCAAAAATAAATTAAACAAGCTTTCAGATCTAGATCTAAATCACGAAAGGTTTGACCACCAAAACACCTCTGAGGAGTGGTGGGTGAAATTTCACGTGCATGAGCAGGTAGCTTCCTCATCGCTCCATATAAATTACAAGCCTCCCCGTAACAATTGAAGCAAACATCGACAAAGTTGGAACTTCCTCTTCATCTTCAACAAGAGAGAAAAAAGAAGAAGTGAAACCACGATGACCGCATTCGAAACGTGGTCTCACCTCGGCTCGGTGCTGGCCGGGCTGATGTTCGCCTGGGCGGTGTTCAAGCAATACTTCCCTCCCCACCTCCGCATGCACATCGAGGCCTACGCGCACAAGGCCGTGGGCCATGTCTACCCAACATCCAGATCACAGTCCCGGAGTTCGCAGGCGAGCGGCTCGAGCGGTGCGAGGCCTACTCTGCGATCCAGAACTACCTGAGCACGAGCGCTTCAGCTAGGGCCAAGCGGCTCAAGGCCGAGTCCGTCAAGGACAGCCAGTCGCTGGTCCTAAGCATGGACGAGAATGAGGAGGTCGTCGACGAATTCGAAGGGGTCAAGCTCTGGTGGTCGTCGAACCTGATCGTCTCCCAGAAGCCCACGTTTTCCATATACCCTTCACCTGAAGATAGTAGGTACACACCTGTGTTTGTTGGAATTACCAGTTCATTAGCATCTGTTTCACTGCACTTCGGTTATCGTCAACATGTTAATTTCAGCAATTCGAAAGACAGGGTCGCGTCTCTTCTGGGTACTTGTTCGTCGACGCGGTTTAATTTAATCAGAGATTGAAAAATCCGTTCACTTTGTTCATGTAGTGAAATTAGTATTGTTTCTCTAATGATGAAATTCTTGCCTACACTCTCCTGACTCTGATCTAACAAGCAAAACCAATGGGTCATTGCTTTTGCCACCAGATTTTATAGGCTGACCTTCCACCGGAGCCATAGGGACTTGATCACCGGCTCTTACATAAAGCACGTCCTGGAAAAGGGGAAGGCTGTGGCGGCCGACAACCGGCAGCGGAAGCTCTTCACAAACAACCCAAGCTCGAACTGGGGCCACTACAAGGCGAACAATTGGAGCCACGTGGTGTTTGAGCACCCCGCGACTTTTGACACCCTGGCCATGGAGCCTAGCAAGAAGAGGCAGATCATGAACGACCTCCTCAACTTCCGGCAAGCGAAGGAGTACTATGCACGGATCGGCAAGGCGTGGAAGCGTGGCTACCTTCTCTACGGCCCGCCAGGGACTGGCAAGTCCACGATGATTGCCGCGATGGCCAATTTCCTCAACTACGATGTGTACGACCTAGAGCTGACCACAGTCAAGGACAACACGGAGCTGAGGAGGCTGCTGATCGACACGTCTGTGAAGTCGATCATAGTGATCGAGGACATCGACTGCTCCCTCGACCTGATTGGCCAGAGGAAGACAAAGAAGCAAGAGAAAGACGAGGATGAAGAGAAAGCGGATCCTGTCAAGAGAATGGTGAAAGGCGGGGACGAGAGCAAGGACAGCAAGGTCACCCTCTCAGGGCTCCTGAACTTCATCGACGGGCTATGGTCGGCGTGCGGGGGCGAGAGGATCATCGTGTTCACGACCAACTTCCTGGAGAAGCTCGACCCGACCCTAATTGAGATGAGTAGTATAAACACCTAAAGGGGGGTGAATAGGTGTAAAAACAATTTCTCGAGATACGGAAGCGATACTAGGCAAATGATAGAAAGGGAATTCTCTTCTTGTTAACAAAATGAAATACGATCAAAGTAAAACGAGTGTAAGGAAGAGAAAGTTGAACACGGGGTTTATAGTGGTTCGGCTTATTCCAAGCCTACGTCCACTCTTCCGCACCGACAGCCACCGGCTGGATTTCACTATGAACAAAAGAGATGTTACAGACAGTCTTTCCTTGATTCCACAGTGTAGATATTCTACCACACTTCCTCAAGGATCTCACAAGTATAGACTCTCTTTTGCGTACAAGATTTCGCTCAAATGAATTGACTAAACAACAAGGAGCTTCAGACTTTGGAATTCTTTTATCGCGCACTTCTCGAACAACTTAGAACGTCTTCCTTATATACTCCTTCATGCCATCATACCCGTTGGCACTTACCAAAGGAGTTCCTCCAATCTACCCGTTGGACGGAATCAATTAGGAAGATCATTCGAGCTATTAAAGGAACATGTCGATAGCCCATTAATCATGTTCGCCCATACAATCAGGATCTCGGTTTCCATAAGTAGAACCTTCCACGAATATTTCGCCAATCATCGGATCCTTAATCTTCGAATCAATCTCGATCAATCAAAGGATTCCGTTATGTCATATCCAGCCAAGAGATCTTCTCCGTCGATAAGGTCATATCCTTAATGAAACATCCAGGTTCTGGATAGTCTTTCTTCAACGGATTAGAGACTGTCAATGAGGATAGACTTTGAGTCTTGAGTCCTGGCTGTCCTGGAGGTCTTCGGACTTTAAATAGCGAGTCCGGAGATCTTCGGACTAGGCCGATGGAAACGTTTTGTTAGCATCAAAACACTTCACGAAGATTTCTCCAACAATCTCCCCCTTTTTGATGGTGACAAAACTTTCCCAGATTTGGACAACTTTGACTCCGCAAAACATTTCTTAAACACATATGCATATCTTATAGAAATAAATGACTAAATGAATAACACTAGAATCTGCAACCACGTAAAATAGGTTAGTCTTGTATATGATAAAGCCATCCATAAGATATCAATAGTAGTTAATATAAGCAAATCAAGTCCAAATCCAAATTCAGTCCACACATCCAGACACAAAAATAAAGTCGTAAAGTCAAACATCAATCCAATCCAAACGATTAAAAAATTCAAAGTTTTTCAAATCTTACATCTCTCCCCCTTTTTGTCGGCATTAAAAGGTTGAGATTAAAGTCAAGATTGCTTGGGAATGCGAACAAGCTGGAAATCTCCCATAGACTCGAACGATGCCTTCCAGGCCTTTTCAAGTCTTCCTTCGCTTGAGCAACCTCCTCTCCCTTGGCATTGGCCTGAATCCGAACGAGAGGGCTTGGATCTGATCATTCAATGAAACCGAAGAAGCTTGACCTGCATTCTGCAAGTTTTGAACCTTGCATTCCAGAGCATAAATTTGACTGCGCATTTCCAAGAGAATATCCATAATTCTGCGAAAATCTGCTGTATTATCGGTCCGAGTACTTGCTTCGACACGATCGATGGAGTAAATGCGGACGATGGTAGATCGGCATAATCACGCAGATTTGGCGATGATACCTCATGACCTTCCTCAGGAAATTGAGAGGCATAGATATCCTCTGGATCTGCTGGAGAGCGACTGACTCCCTCACTGGTAGCGGGATATGAAGAGGACAGTCCTCTTTTCTCTTGATCTCCCCCTGTTTTCATGCCTTCAGGTGGAGAAGAACGTTCCTCAGGTTCTCCTTCTTCTTGATCTCTTTTCTCTTCTTCTTCTTTCTCAACTCTTTCCTTCTCAGCATCTTTCTCTTCGCTTCCTTCGTCCTCTGTTCCGATTCTCGTTTCTTGAACAGACGACTTAGATTCTTCGGAGCGAAATGGTGATGTTCTCCTCATCTTCATCTTCAACGATGAGAGCTCTTCTTTTCTTGGATGGAGCAACCAAGGACTCCTTCCCTTTTCTTTTTGATGAAGAGGTTTGATGAGATTTGACTGGAGTTTTCTCCTTGAATTTCTCCAACGCCTTGCTTAGTTCCTTCAGACGCATTTTGGTCACCATTTTCAGTCCTATCACCATATGATCGCACGATCGAGCACAAAGAATTTGTGGAGGCTGAATGTTCGGATGTCCGAATAACTTCGTCACAAGACCCGGATAAGGCAATTGGCCCCGTCTTTTACCACCGCTCTATACATGTGGAAGAGAATGGTGTGAGGAAGAGAGAACTTTTTCCCCGTATTGATCGCATACATCGGTTTTGCCTCGAGTTAGACACATCGGTCTTGGAGGTTGATTTCGGTCCGAGACAGGTTGATCACAATTTTGTGAAGCAAGATGTTGTTCGCACGCATCCTTGAGTAGGTAATCCTCCCTTCGGTGTTTCTGTCTTTAACAAGCTCCGGTGGCACGAGCAATTGAAACCTTGATGGGTTGATATCTTCCTCTTTCAACCCCAATCACATCCGCCATATCCACATCAACCACAAAGTCCTGGTCTCGGACACTGAAAGATATTCTATTCGCATCCAAGAAACTAAGATTTGAATAGAAATATGCAGTTAATTGAGCATAGCCTTCTATGGTATCGGAGCAAAATTGCTCAAGTTGAAGCAGACCGAACTTTTCTCTCAAGTTCACATTCACAGCATCCAATAAGTCGAAATCCACACTCCTAGAGTTTATCACCCCGCGTTTCAATAATTTGGAGTATAGATCCTTCTGTTCCTTTGATCTAAACAACTCCGTTCTTTTTCCTCGAACTTCCGCTGCAACACCCATCCTAGGTTGAAATTCGCTAAACAATTTATCATCATCATTTCCATCTGTCGGATTAAATCCCGCGACACGTGGATCACTCGGAATGTTTGCAAGAGCTTCCTCTGCCTTCCCTTTGGGAGCAATTCCCAAATTCTCCATTTTTCGCAAAAAGATATACTCATTTCCATATCCCTTGTCTTTAAGAAAATCATCTACGTATTTCAACGGAGTACCAATGCTCTTCAAAGCACGATAAAGCTTGTAAATATAAGAGGGCTTTTGGACTCTTACAGGATCTGCATCCTCAATGATTTCTTCCTCCGGTTGATGATCAACGCCTTGAGGACTAGATGGAGGAGAATGACGCGGTTGAGAATGTTGCGGGCTCTGTTCGACTCGGTAACTCCTCTTCCTCGGTGAGATCGAAATGAGTAGGCCCCTCACTCATTCTCTCGTGGTCCCCGCTTGCGATTCTTGAGGACTTTCTCGAAGAAGACATCTTTCTTTGTCGTTGAAAGATTCCTTGCTTGACTTTCCCAAGGAAAGATGACAACTTTTCGAAGATTAAACAAGAGAAGAAAAACAGGAATGGAAGATCGATGCTTTTAGGGTTTTAGAGTTTTGAACGAAGAGAAATCGTCTCGTATATAACTTCGTCGAAACAAGGGAATGCCAAACGATGTAATGGAAAGTGAAAAGGTTTCTTTAAAAAAAATGACTGCCTTTTTCCGCGAAAATAGTCATTTCAAAAAATAACTCCTTTTTCGAAAAGGAAATGATGCAATAAATTACGTCGATTAAATATAGCAATAATCAAACACGGTAGACGATCGTACCTTTTCAAGATAAGATTCGAGAGAGAGAGAGATAACTTACAGGTCAAGGTCTTGAATGTCCGAGTCCGAGAGTCTCTAGACTTTAACTTCTTCAAGCTTCAAAATGTTGAGTCCGGAACGGATGATATTAAATTGATTTTTCTCCAAAGGCTTTGTAAATATATCCGCCGTTGGTTCTTTGAATCAACAAATTGAATTGAAATTTCTCCATTTTGGACATGATCTCTAATGAAGTGATGTCGAATCTCTATATGCTTTGCTCTTGAGTGAAGAATTGGATTTTTGGTGAGATTGATTGCACTGGTGTTGTCGCAATTAATCTTCATGCATGAATCTTCAATTCCAAAGTCTCTTAGCTGTTGTTTTATCCACAGAATCTGTGAACAACAACTTCCAAGAGCTACATACTCGCCTGCCGTGAGAGAGCTACGTACTCTGCTTCCTTGAAAACCAAGACACTGTGCTGCCTCCAAGTAGCTGATAGGTACCCGAGGTGCTCTTTCTATCAACTCTACATCCAGCTAGATCTGCGTCTGAGTATCCAAGAAGAGTAAAGTCTCCCTTTTTAGGATACCAAAGGCCGATGCTTGAAGTTGAGGCAATGTATTTGATAATACGCTTTGCAGCACTTAAATGAGATTCTTTAG
The DNA here is from genome assembly GCA_014182375.1 of Eucalyptus virginea. Taxonomy (NCBI): domain Eukaryota; kingdom Viridiplantae; phylum Streptophyta; class Magnoliopsida; order Myrtales; family Myrtaceae; genus Eucalyptus; species Eucalyptus virginea. The sequence goes on along the minus strand of CM024523.1, from coordinate 27,557,929 downwards.
GGTTTGCTTGGAATCTGGCACAAATACAAACACTAAACAAAATGTCAAGTCTAGAAGCTGTAAGATAAAGAAGTGAGCCAATGATACTCCTGTATAACTTCTGGTCGACTTTCTTTCCTCCTTCATCTTTGTCTATCTTCAAGGAACTTGACATTGGTATATCAGCATTTTTGCAATTTTCCAGTCCAAACTTTTTGACAAGATCTTTAGCATACTTTTCTTGATGAATAAAAGTTCCTTCCTTCAATTGCTTTACTTGAAGTCCGAGAAAGAAGGTTAACTCACCCATCATGCTCATTTCAAATTCATCCTGCATAGTCTTAGAGACTTTCTTGCACAGATTTTCATTAGAGGATCCAAAAATAATATCATCGACATATATTTGCACAAGCGAAAACTCTTACTTTCTCTTTTAATAAAAAGAGTAGTGTCTACTTTACCTTTAACAAAACCATTTTGAATTAAAAACTTACTCGGTCTGTCGTACCAAGCTCGAGGTGCTTGTTTTAAGCCATACAAGGCCTTTTGAGTCGAATACGAGTCTGGTTTCCTTGGGTCTTCAAACCCGGTGGTTGTTCCACATAGACTTCCTCATGGATGAATCCATTTAGGAAGGCACTTTTGACATCCATTTGGAATAACCTGAAATTCTTATGACAAGCAAATGCAAGTAATAAACGAATTGCTTTTAACCTTGCTACTGGTGCGTAAGTCTCGTCATAGTCTATCCCTTCTTCTTGCGTGTATCCCTTGGCCACGAGTCTTGCCTTGTTTCTTATGACTTTTCCTTTCTCATCCATCTTGTTCCTGAAAACCCATTTAGCTCCAATGATAGATTTACCTTTTGGTTTAGGAGTCAATTCCCGGACATCATTAATTCTCGAATTGTCTGAGTTCTTCTTGCATAGCTTCAATCTAGCTTTCATTGGATAAAGCTTCATCTATGCTTTTGGGTTCTATTTCAGAAATAAGAGCCACAGCACTAGACTCTTCACGCCTTTTGGATCTTGTGCGAATTCCTTCATTAATGTCGCCAATAATAAGATCTTTGGGATGACTGGACTTGTGCTTCCAGTTGCTGTTTAATTTGTCAGATTGATGGTCACTTCCTTCACTTGAATCTTCAATAGTTACTTGTTGCTGGTCCTTCAAAGTCTGAGCTGCTACTTGGGATTTAAACTTTGTAGAGTCTGGAGCAGGTTCCGTCTATTCAAGATAGTCTGAATAGATTCATTTTGTATAGAGTCTTGAAATTTGACATTCATTGATTCTTCCACGGTTTGAGTCTTCTTGTTGTAGACTCGTACGCTTTGCTTGAGGTTGAATATCCAAGGAAGATTCCTTCATCGACTTTTCTTCAAACTTACCAACTCGATCATTTGCATTTTTCAATATAAAACATTTGCATCCAAACACATGAAAATATGAAACGATAGGCTTCTTTTCTTTGAATAGTTCATAGGGGGTCTTTTCTAGAATAGGTCTTAGAAAAACTCTATTGATAATATAACATGATGTTGAAACCGCCTCAGCCCAAAATCGTGAAGAGATATTGCTTTCAATTAAAAGAGTTCTAGCCATTTCTTGAAGAGATCTATTCTTCCTTTCCACAACTCCATTTTGTTCGGAGTATATGGAGAAGAGAACAAATGCTGAAAACCATATTCATCACAAAATTTTGTAAAATCTTGATTTTCAAATTCACCTCCATGGTCTGTTTTTATACTTGAAATAACATACCTCTTTTCATTTTGAACCTTCTTAGCAAATTTTTCAAAGTAAGAGAAAGTTTCAGACTTACTTGACAAGAAATATACCCAAGTATATCGTGAGTAGTCATCCACAATTACTAGGCAGTATTTATTACCTCCAATGCTCTGTGTTCTGGTTGGTCCAAAGAGATCCATATGCAAAAGCTGCAGTACACGGTTAGTGAAAACTTGATTTATTGGTTTAAAAGAATTTCTTACCTGTTTCCCCAATATGCATGGTGTACATAGATCAGACTTTTGGTATGATAAATTTGGTAGACCACGAACAAGTTTCTTTGCTGAGATTTTGGCTATCTCGCTTCATGTTGATATGCCCAAGCTTTCGTGCCATAAGCTTGCTTCGTCTTGTATTGAAATTAAGCATTGTGATTCATCTGGTTTCACATCCAAGAGATAGATATTTCCATGTCTTCGACCCATAAATGACGAGTAGAGTCTTTACTTGGTTCCTAAACAAATACCCTCTTGAAAGTGGATTCTCAAACCGGTATCACACAAACTGACCGACACTTTGAGCGGATTGTAGTTGAGTCCTTCAACTAAAGAAACATTGCTTATTGTGAGATTTCCAATCTTTACGTTCCAAATCCCACAATTTTTCCTTTGCTGTTTTCACCAAATGAGACTTTTCCACCATTCACTTGAACGAGCTTTATGAAACAATTTGAATCTCCTGTCATATGTCTTGAGCATCCACTATCCAGATACCATTTTACCTTTTTCTTGATAGTGACCTGTATTTAAAAAAGAAACTCAAATTTTCTTTGGTACCCAAATTTTCTTGGGTCCATTGGTGTTAGTATGATATGCAGTTTTTGCCTAAACTTCTTTAACAGGTTTCCAAACCATAGGACATTCTTTTTCAAAATCATCTGCACTATTGCACTTTGAGCATCCGAGAGCATTTCGACCCTCTTGGTTTTACAAAGATCCTTTTAAAATGATTTTTGTAAGCATCTCTTGTAGGTCTTTGTTTGATTCTTTCTTTCACTTTAGGAAAATCAATTAAAGGAATGGTTTCAAAGAGTCATTCCCAAGCCGATTTATTGAAATAAGGTCTTTGAACAGTAAGTATTTTTTCCAGCTTTTCAGATCCTAAAGAAAATCTTTTGGAAATATTTGAGATATCATTTTTCAAGAATGCATTTTCTTTTAAAAGATTATCTTCACTTTCTTTAAGAGAAGAAATATTCTTGTCTAAGCATTTCACTTTTTCTTCCAAAACATTTTCTCGTTGTTTTAGAGCTGAATTTTCCTTTTTGAGTTCGGAAATTCTTTTAAGAGAAGTCTTAAGACTAAAACATAATTCATCAATGTATTTTGAAACTTTAAAAGGGATTTTGAAGTTACTAACCTCAAATTCACTTTCTGAGTCTGAATCTATTTCGGAGTTTGAATCTGAATCCGATTGTGCCATTAGACATATGTTAGCATAATCATCATCACTATCTTCGCACTCGTATCACTCCAGGTTTTACGCTTTGAGAGCCTTTCGATACTTTTCAGTCTTTCCTTTCTTCTTCCTCAGAAGAGGACAATTGGGTCTGATGTGTCCCTTTTTCTTACATTCAAAGCAGACTACATCTTTGTTTGATTCATCATCTTCAGCAGACTTTGTCTGATGCATTTGAAAACTTTGTTTCTTTGAATTGAATCTTCTTCCTTTTACGTTCAGCTTTCTGAATCTTCTTATCATGAGAGCAAGCTCCTCATCATCCATATCGTGAAACATCAAAATCATCATTAGATTTTAATGCAATGGATTTCTTACCTTTAGGGTCTTCGTCTTCATTGATTCGTTCCACTTCATAAGACTGAAGAGTTCCAATCAACTCATCAACAGATAGAGGCATGATTCTTTGGGTCTCTCGATTGAGGTCTTTATGTGATTCCAATCCTTGGAGAGTCCACGCAGTAGCTTGTTTACTTTCATGGGATCAGAAATTGGTTGACATTGATTTTCAAGACCATTCACAATATTTGTAAAACGACTAAACATGTCAGTTATAGATTCTCCCGATTTCATTCTGAAGGCTTCGTATTGACCGAGGAGAATGTTGATTCTAGTCTCTTTCACTCGATCGGTTCCTTCATAGGTAATGTGTAATCTATCCCAGACTTCTTTTGCTGTAACACAAGAAGATATTCTGTTATATTCAGTAGGTGACAAAGCACAATACAAAGAGTAAATTGCTTTTGCATCAAGAGCTTGTCTCTTGATTATCTCTTCCTGAGTCATTTCACTAGACTCAACAGCTTCTTTTCCTCTTTCTGAGACAGATGCAGCTTTTGGAGTAATTCCTCTTTCTACGACATCCCATTCCAGAGGATCCTTTGATCTTAGGAACGCTTTCATCTTGTTCTTCCAGATATTGTAATCCTTTCCATCAAAGTAAGGCGGTTTGGTATTGCTTTGCCCTTCTACCAACCCTGGAGCCAACATACTAGCCATGGATCTTTAACTCTGAAGTAAAACACTTCAAACAAAGTGAGTACACGAGCTCTGATACCAATTGAGATGACTAGTATAAACACCTAGAGGGGGGTGAATAGGTGTAAAAACAATTTCTCGAGATACGGAAGCGATACTAGGCAAATGATAGAAAGGGAATTCTCTTCTTGTTAACAAAATGAAATACGATCAAAGTAAAACAGAGTGTAAGGAAGAGAAAGTTGAACACAGGGGTTTATAGTGGTTCGGCTTATTCCAAGCCTACGTCCACTCTTCCGCACCGACAGCCCACCGGCTGGATTTCACTATGAACAAAAGAGATGTTACAAACACGTCTTTCCTTGATTCCACAAAGTGTAGATATTCTACCACACTTCCTCAAGGATTCTCACAAGTATAGACTCTCTTTTTGCGTACAAGATTTCGCTCAAATGAATTGACTAAATAACAAGGAGCTTCAGACTTTGGAATTCTTCTATCGCGCACTTCTCGAACAACTTAGAACGTCTTCCTTATATACTCCTTCATGCCATCATACCCGTTGGCACTTACCAAAGGAGTTCCTCCAATCTACCCGTTGGACGGAATCAATTAGGAAGATCATTCGAGCTATTAAAGGAACATGTCGATAGCCCATTAATCCTGTTCGCCCATACAATCAGGATCTCGGTTTCCATAAGTAGAACCTTCCACGAATATTTCGCCAATCATCAGATCCTTAATCTTCGAATCAATCTTGATCAATCAAAGGATTCCGTTATGTCATATCCAGCCAAGAGATCTTCTCCGGTCGATAAGGTCATATCCTTAATGAAACATCCGGTTCGGATAGTCTTTCTTCAACGGATTAGAGACTCGTCAATGAGGATAGACTTTGAGTCTTGAGTCTGGCTGTCCGGAGGTCTTCAGACTTTAAATAGCAGAGTCTGGAGATCTTCATACTAGACTGATGGAAACGTTTTGTTAGCATCAAAACACTTCACGAAGATTTCTCCAACACTAATCAGGAGAGGGAGGATGGACAAGCATATCGAGATGTCGTACTGCTGCTTCGAGTCGTTCAAGGTGCTCGTGAGGAATTACCTGGGCATCGAGTCGCACCCACTGTTTGCGACGGTGAGGCGGTTGCTGGAGGAGACGAAGATGACTCCGGCAGACGTGGCGGAGAACTTGATGCCCAAGTCGGACGACGAGGACGAGGAGGCTTGCTTGGAGGGATTGATCGAAGCGCTCGAGAAGGCGAAAGAGGACGCCAGGAAGAAATCGGAAGAGGAAGAAGAAGAAAAAGCAGCCGCAGCAGCAGCAACGGCAGGTAGCGCAATGACTGAGAAAGAAGGGCAACAGAAATTGAGGGAAGTGAAGGAGAATGACGTATTCCCGAAAAAAAAAAAAAAAAAAAAAGGAGAATGACGTACGTTGACCGAGTCGACGCCGGGTCAATGCCGCAGTCTGTCGTTTTAGGGAAATAAAAAGAGAGAAAATGTCGGAACACGTCTCTTTCCAACTCAAGTTTAGGAAATGGGAGTTCACGAGATCCTTTACGATCCCTGTGACCTCGTTTGCTATCCTACTTTGAAACAATTTACCGATTTAAATGTACTCAGTTGCATGCTTCTGCACAAGCAAGATCGATGCGTCGGCCGAATAGGGTTCGACCGGGGCCAAAGCACCGGTCAACGGCCGCCCTCAGGCCAACATCTTTCCTAGCGATTTCCCAGTTCCTGTTTTGGAGTCAGTCCCCTGTCGGAGGAGTCGTTTACCAGACCCGGAAATCTGGCACGTGCAAAACTTTCTACTCCGCTGCATCGACGCGATCGTGTTTATTTAAAGATTCGATCCATCCGATCCGGCAACATGCGAGATTCTCCCGTGCTTGACTCGGAATCATTTCATGATCCCGGACATTGGTCGAGCTTATTTCCACTGTGCTTCACTGCTCTTTCCAGATCAGAAACAACCTTAGAAAAGGAAAGAAGGCCAACGACAAGAAGATGACCCTGGTCAAGCTCTGGACCGAGCTCGCCTCCACAATGGACACGCTCATGCTCGTTCTCTTCTTCCCCGGCCGCCACTTTGCCAACATCCTCTGCTATCGCTTAGGGCCACACTGAAAAGGAAAAAAGAAATAAAGATTCACCTCCTCTCTTCTCTAGTTAATTCTAGATGTCTTTAAAGGGAACCACTAATTCTTGAGTGATCTAAGGGGAGTAAACCACCTTCCGCGGAATAACTCAAGTTAAGTTCCATAGATGCATGAATATTTTAACCAGCTAATTGCATCCTGCTAATGAAATCAACTTTTAACCTGTAGCTAATAAGCAAACTCAATTGATCTCCATTGGTGAGGTACTTGCACTTCTAACGCCTCAATAACTAAAAGGTCCCAAGTTCAAACATGAAAAAGGACACTAGAAGTGCTTGACTTTCATACGACGCTTATTTTGGTGTAAAAACTTTTCACCGAATTACTTAAATATCATTTTTAATCACTTAAAGGGCAAAGTTGCTGAAGCGAGTCTAAAGGCCAAAGAGTGATCTTTGAACGCTACTACGCATCACCTACTATAGTAAGGTAGGTTTGGGTATAGCAGGACTTGAACCTGCGACCATTAGGTTAAAATCCAATGCTCTACCAACTGAGTTTTAGAGCTGCGAGTCAAGTGACGAAAGCGATTTCTCGCGGATCGGAGCTTAAGTGGACTTTTAGGAGAACAATGTAGAGAGAGATTAAGTTTAGCATCCGCGGACTCTTTTTCGTTAAAAAAAAAAAGCCACATAATATTTAAATTATAAAATCCATTTAACATTTAATATATCATAAAAAGTCAAGTAATATTTTTTGTCAGATTTTATAAAGTCATGTTATATTTTTTGTTAGATTTTATCATCGAAGGCACTTACATAATCATTTTTCTTTGATGTGACGCTGAAGTGATTTGATGAATTTTTTTTTTATACTAAAATGAGTGTCGTATGTAAGTTATGATATTTTTAATTAGGGGGTACAAAGAAACGGTAATTGCTTGGAGCCAGACTAGATCGGCCCAAAACTTGTGGTTCTCATAGGGACTTTGTTCTAGTTTCCAGTTTCAATTTACTGTAACTGGTGTGTACCAGTTTGGTTCCTGGTTCTAGACGTGAAACTGCCCACATGTCCACCTAAATGGAACTAATATATATTTTAAGTGTACCCACAATTCAGAATGTTAAGAACTCAATCGCATTTCATGTCATTTACTGGACAATTGATTACACTACCTTAAGTCATCAATTGCCTATTCTATTTAATGTACGAATTTGTGATTTATTGTATTTGATTCATTAAATTCTTCTTGCTGACCCATTAAAAAATCTCTCTTTTAGTTGCGATGGTTGGTGAAACACCATCCAACGAAGAAGACCTCATTTCATGCCGGCGGCAAAAGCGGCAGTGAGAGATGGGTGTTGTTCGCATCTTGACATCTCAACTACTCCATCCCACTCGAAGCATGTGAGGGACGAGAAAGCGGCGGTGAGGGATTGTGATTGGGGACCAATTCCATGGACTTGGGAACGGATTAACGGTCCGGCTCCTCTATGGATCCATAGAATTAATAAGTGAATTTTTTTTTTATTCCATTTATTCGGAACTAGTTCTTAGTGGGTAGTCACCGGTTTTAAAGTGAAAAACCACCTACTCAGATCATGTTACTTCTAATACCCTCTTCCTGAAACACGGCTATCAGCTAATCCAAGAGTTACAAATCCAGGTGACCCTAATATCGCTCAATGTTTGTTTACTAACTAGCGCCGGTCACTTCAACGGTATAAGAAGACAAGTCAACAATTCTTTGCAACGTTCATTTTACTTTTGATGAAAAGCTAAATGTGCTTCGTCAGGGAACTACGCATGGAACTACTGACTGACGGGGGATGATCTACATTTCTTAGCTTCGATCGTACGTACGGTTACAGATATAGTCACATCTAAATATGAAAATTTAATCTTTTATGAGCTGTTTTTCAATGGCAATTTTTTTTTTTTTTTTAATTACGAACATAGCTAGTGTATAACCAGTATAAAGAGATGATTATCATATTAACCAAGCTATTCAACACATCTTGTGTACTTTAAAAAGCTTGGCCCAAAGTTTTCTCTTTAGGAGTAGTGAGTCCTAGAAACTTTTTTCACATAAGCAATTTTACAACCTGATAGATACTATATATTTAGACACTTGGACCTCCTGAAGTGCCAAAACTTAGCATGTGAGATACGTAAACGTCAAAAGTTAGGAAAATGATACAATAGATGTGATATACCAAAAAGAAAAAGGTAGAAGAGGCTGTTGCCGAGACCCCGTCTTAAGTGCAAATATTGGAGCAAAATAGATTAGTTAAGTGGCAACGATAAGAAAATTTGATCAAAATGTTAACGTAGCGACTGTCCAACGAGACAAGTGCAAATTAATATTATTTTGCACGCTGATATAACTAGACATATGCAAAGACGACGTTGTTTTACTGCTGTGGCTAGATAAATAATATAAATAATAATTAAATTAAATTAAAAAAAGATGAAGATTGCAGGTGGTGAGGGTTGATCCCTCGCCTTTTGCCTCCTCCTCCTTTAAAATTTTTTTTTAAATTATTAATATTAATATTAAAAAAAAAAAAAAACAAAACGATGTTGTTTTGGTTCTTTGTTGCTAACTCAGCTATCCAGCATGCCATGTGAGCAAGTTATATTATTAAAAAAAAAATGTAATGTAGGATTTTTTGGCCACTTTCGCCGGACTTAGCATTCAGATGTTCCATTTTTTTAAGAAATGTGGTATTTAAGTATTACTTTCGTAATTTTTGATATTTAAGTGTCCCATATGCTAAGTTTTAGTACTCTAGGTGTTTTTTTTTTTTTTTTTTTTGCCTATATATTGAAGCTTAAGTACAATTTGGACTCACTTTTAAATTTGCTAAAATACAATGCAACTACATACTAGTATTTCAATAGGTTAATCATAATCATCCACTTCACAAATAACCGCCCACTTTTCCTTGTGCATTCAATTATGTTTAATTCACGAATTTGTAAGTAGAAACGATGTGAGTACTAAATTTTGCAATCGTCTTGCTTTTCGAAATTGTTGTTTTCTTGCACCATCGTTAAAATGTGATGCCTCTAAATTCCCAGATCTCTAATAATCATTCTTTAACATTCTCCAAAATACATCTCGTGACTGATTGACAGTACATGTAGCTTATGAATACAGGAGCGGATCGAATGGAGAAAGGAAAATGATAAGTGGTCTGAAGGAGATTGTCCTAAATTACTCCCGAATCAGATACAGCCGTCAAGTGTCCTTGATTCTGGGCAAAAACTGCATACGTGCCCTCGTTTGGACCATGTTTTTAGGATGCTCTAGCCCTTTCTTTGGCACGTCCAATTCATTTGTTCGTAGCTTTAGAAAAGTACTTTTGCTTCATGTAAACATGGAAAACACAATTCTTCTCGTTCACCCCCGCCCTTGTATCACCCCACCGCTAATGACATCAGGCACATGACATCATGTGATGGGTCCTCTCAATCGGTGTGCAACACGAGTTGGCCTTGGATCCCCCCATCAGTTAGCTCGGAGATAAGCCGGCTTTGGCATCGAAGTGGAGCTTTTCGCACCAGTCGTTCAACTCGTCATTACATCCATCGCCATCGAAGAGTGGACCTACTCTGAACGTTTTCGATCGACTTGTATGGGATTACGCAGGTAGGAATTGGATCGTTGGGGAATGGAAGGCTTCGAGTGCATGCCCATCGGAGCAGTCGGCAATCCCTCGAGGACACAAATCATTGAACCAAAAAAAAACAAAGATGTCGCTTCTTTTGCGGGGCCTCCGAATCTCGGTAGCATTGCCGTGTTAATCGGAAGTTTGAAAGAGCAAGAAAAAACACAAAAAAGGCAACGACGAGAGAATTTCTTACGGTAATCCCACCTACCGAATGAAGAAAATTTCGAGCACAAAAAAAAATGAAGAAAGATTATATGGCTACCAATTAAGGACGAGTCACCTATAATGTTGCAGAATTCAATTCAAGAAATTTACGAGTCCGTGACCAACGAATGGGTGACAAATGTATTGATACGACGTTTTGATCCAAAAATAGAAGGAAAAAAACCATAAAAATTTTTAAATTATATTGGCGGTGACATTTTTACACTAAACTTTTTTTTTTTATACCATAAATCTCAAACTTGTACATGCACGATACATTTATTTCAAACTTATTTTTTGTGACATTAAAAACTCTAAACTTACACCAATACAACACATTTATCCTGAACTTATATCCGTATGTCACATTTAGCATATGTCTAAATTCCACTAATGAATGCTGCTAAAAATCTTACGTGATTGTCTATGTGGACAGTGGAAAATAAATGACATTGACGTGGCAAAAATGTCAACTCATTGTATTTTTTTTCTTTTTTTGTTTGGCAATGGTGAGAATGATGGCAACAGCGACAGTAAGACTATTGGTGGCAATACGAAGGAGGAAGGGAAAAGTAGAAGAAGAAAAGAATGAAAAAACAATTTTGACTAAAGATAAACGTGTAAGGCATGTTTGAGTTTGGGATTTTTGGTATTAGAAAAAATAAATTTAGGATAAATGTGTTACATTGATACAAGTATGAGATTTTTTTATGTCACAAAAAAAATTTGAGATACATATGTCATATAAATATAAATTTATGGTAAATATGTCATGGTTAGGAATTTTTTTGGTGGCTTTTGCCCAAAATAAAATGAAAAAGAAATGGTTTCGTGATTCATTCGTGATAGAAGTTGGATGGGAAAATGGAGAAAATTTTCTTCTATATTGATTGATTGTGTATGCAGGTATAATGAATACATTTATAAAGTAAGGATGAAAGAAGAAAAAAAGAAAATAATATACAATGAATTATAAATTTCTTATTTGCTAAATGAATCCCATGAATCAACCTTTCTCCAAATCAATCAATCCTCAATTAGGATCGAGAACAGTAGATCTGATTCTCAGAATCTTTGATACTATCTCCAACACTCCCCCTCAAGCTGGCGGCCTGTATATATTGATGATACCTAGCTTGCTCAATAAATATTTATGTTGTCTTTGACATAGCGGTTTAGTGAAGATATCTGCAAGTTGATCCATAGTTCCAATTCCCTTAGTGACAAGAACTCATTCTAGATCTTATCTCGGGTAAATTGGCAATCAACTTCTATATGTTCCGTTCTTTCGTGAAAAATTGGATTTGTTGCTAATTTGAGTGCAGCATCATTATCACAAAACAAATAAGTTGGTTAACTGGCCTGTAATCCAAGATTTGAGAGCAATCTTCGTATCCAAATCACTTCACAGGTGGTCTTTGCCATGGCTCGATACTTTGATTCGACTGATGACAATGATACGATCAACTGTTTGTTCGTTTTCCACGAGATTAATGACTTTCCCAATTTAATGTAAAATCCAGTAATAGATCTTTTAGTCATTGGGCAAGTGGCGTAATTTGTGTCACAAATAGTTGTCATTTTCATGCTGCAATGACGAGATAGAAATATTCCAAGCCCTGGACATCCCTTCAAATATTTCACAACCTTTAAAGCTACATTCATATGTGATTGTTTTGAACTATGCATGAATTGACTGAGTGTCTGCACTGCATAACATATATCAGGCCTTGTCATGATAAGGTATATTAATTTTCCAACAAGTCGCTCATATCCAGATGAATCCTTGAGCAATGGATCCTCAACAGATGAAGAGGAATTCAAGTCATATTCAATTGGTATAACATATATCTGTTCAATTGGTATGACATCTAGCTTGCATCCAGATAATCCCGCTTCAGAAATGATTTCTAGGATAAACTTCATTTGACTGAGATTGATACCTTTCTCGGATCGCGCAATCTCAATACCAAGAAAATATTTCGGAGGTCCCAAATCTTTGATGTGGAAAGTAGAGTGCAAGTAATCCTTGAAATTTGCAACATGAGAGTCGTTGTTCCCATAACAAGTATATCATCAATATATATCAGCAAATAGATTGATGAATTACCTGAATTCCATGTAAACAAGGCATAGTCGTGCTTAGAATATCGAAATCCCGCACTCGTTAACGCAATAGTGAACTTGGCATACCATTGCCTAGATGCCTATTTCAATCCATACAGGGATTTGCGTAGACGACACACCCGAGACTCCCCCTGTCTGTGTAATCCCTGTGGAAGTTCCATATAAATTTCTTCATCAGAATCACTGTGAAGGAAAGCGTTGTGAACATTCATTTGATGGAGTGACCAGTTGTGAAGGGTTGCAATGGAGAAGAATGAACGAACAATGACTTCTTTAGCAATAGGGGAAAAAAGTCACATGATAATCAAAACCTTCTCGTTGGGTGAATCCTTTAGCCACCAGTTGAGCTTTATGGCGTTCAACTGAACCGTCTGCCTTAAACTTGATTTTATACACCCATTTACATCCGATTGGTTTCCGATGTGGTGGAAGCTATACAACATCCCAAGTATGATTCTCTATTAATGCTTTGAGTTTTGATTCCATTGCTTGTTGCCACCGGGGATCATGTGATGCTTCATGGAATGAGGATGGCTCCTGTTCTTCTTAAAGGCGGCTGATGCAACACATATATCCCGGTGATAACTGATTAAAGGAGACATATGAAGAGATAGGATACTTGGTACCTAGATAGCGGGATGCAGAACAAATGTAGTCCTTGGTCCACGTAGGTGGGCGAGTTTGCCTTCCAAAACGTTGAGGTGGCTTAGCTACTATTTCTTTAGGTATTGGAGAAGACTCTGATGTAGTTACGGAGGGAGCCATGGCCAGAGAATCTTCATATAATTCTGGAGATAGTTCTGGTAACTCCCCTTCAGAAATAATTGTTTCATGTGGAATAGAAGAGGGTAGTTTCGGGGCAACAACTAGATATTGTGGAGTCATAGATAGATCTTCTTCACACAGAAAAGGTCGGTGGCTTTCTGATGATGAAGTTGATGAAAGATATCATATCTTTGAATGAAAAGACATCTTCATGAAATGTGACATCCCTGCTTATAAAGAAATGCCCCGTAGAAATTTCCATAACTCGGTATCCTTTTTGAGTCGTAGGATATCCCATGAAGACACGTTGTGTGGCACGAGGACCCATTTTATCCAAAAGACCCACATTTGTGGCATAAAATAAACAACCAAACACTCGGAGGTGATTATTTTCCGGTCGTTTCTTGTAAAGCATTTCAAAAGGAGTTTTGCCATCTATTATCCAGCTAGGCATGTGGTTAATCAAATAAGCTTCTGTGACAACACAATCTCCTCAAAAAGCTTCAGGAATGTAGGCTTGATATTTTAATGCACGAGCTACTTCCAAGAGATGTCTATGCTTGCGCTCAACAATTCCATTTTGTTGTGGAGTGTAGGTGCAAGAGCTTTCATGAATTATCCCATGGGAAGATAGAAATATTGTGCAATCAGTGAAAAATTCCTATCCATTATCTGTACGAATTCGTTGCACAGATCTTTCGAATTGATTCTCAATCAACGAAATAAAGTTCGAAAGGTGAGTAAATGTTTGACTTTTGGATTGCATAAGATAAACCCAAGTTGCCCGCGTATAATCATCAACAATTGTTAGAAAGAAACGGGACTCATCATGATGAGGAGTGTGATAAGGACCCCAAATGTCCATATGAAGTAAGGAAAAAACTCTATGGGCTCGAGATGTACTTATTGGAAAAGATGTTTGAGACTGCTTAGCCAGAGGACATATTGGGCATTTAGGATGAGGAAAACATGCACTATGACCCAATCTTTGATGGAAAATGAGATTTTTATTTCGAATAAAAGCATTACAAGAAACGCTTTTATTCAATAATTCTAAATCTCCTGAGGAATCAATCCAGAAATATAGTCCTTCCGCAACACTACCCAAGCCCATTAGTTTCCCAGTCAAATGGTCCTAAAAGAAACAATTGTTGGAATTGAATATGACACGGCATGAATTATCTAGGCAGACTTTTGAGACAGAGAGTAGGTTGTATTCAAAGTTAGGAATGCATAAGACATTTCGGAGAACAAAATTGGGCCCAAGATGTACAGTTCCAATCTTCATAACACGGGTGATATTTCCATTTGGAAGTCGTATCGATATGGGAGATTGTGGTCCTTTGTCGACATGAGAAAATAGATGCTCATTGCATATTATATGATCACTAGCCCTTGAGTCGATTATCCATGTATTCACTAGAAAAGAATTCTCCTTGTAAAGAAAAGTACCTGAAAATCCTGCACTTTTGTCCTCGATTTTCAGTTAATTCAAAATTTTCACTATATTTTGGTACTGATCCTGAGTAATTGCTTGTTGCGCTCCATCAATCCTTTGCGTGGAGACCTAATAAGCTGAGGATTCTTTTTCTTTTTTATTTTTGTTAGTGGGCTTTCCATGCAATTTCCAACAAGTATCAATAGTATGATGTGGGCATTTGCAAAAATCACAATACTTATTTTTGAATTTACCGTTTTGCCCACTTCCCTTCCTTGATGACGTGGCACCTCGTGAGCCATTGGATCCTCTATAAACTAGAGCAAACGTGGCTTGATACAGGCCATCCAATCCAACCGAGACGATAGGTGCTTGAGCACCGTCCGATCCGCCGTGAAGAACCCAGCCGTTTGATCCCTCCTTCTAGTTTTAACCGTTCGATCTCCTACGGTAATCTTGGCCGTCCATGCCAAAAACATTAGGGTTCCCTTCGTTTTTCCTTACTACAGCAGCCACACGACCAGCAAGATTTCCAGAAGCTTCGAGGGTTCCACCAGCTCCGACCAAGGTGCCATCATTTCCGACCACTGTCTTCCCGGAGCCGCTACTAATTGGGAAAGCAGCAAGACTCAAGCTTTCTCTTGCTCGAGTGTGTCCAGCGGTGCCGAGTCGCTGATTTTCTTCTTGGACGGCCAATTGGTATATTCGGCCGAGCGACGGCGGAAACTCCATTGCAAGGATCTGAGACCAAAATGCCAAGTAAGATTCTTTGAGGATTAGTAAAAACCCCTAATCGTTCCTTTGCCGATTCGAGTTCATTCTAGAGGGCTGAGTGATGGTTGAAGCAAGTGGTAACCGAGAGGTTCCCTTGCTTCAACTCAGTCAAGTTTTAGGTGATGTTGAAGAGCCGTGCTCAGTCGAGCTGGCCATACATCTCTCTGATGTTGTCCTAGATTTGCTTGGAATCCTCAGTAGGTGGCAGCCCAGCAACGACATTGGGGGCGAACGTGTTGCCGATCCAAGTGCGAACCAACTGGTTGCACTTTCGCCAGAGACGCTGGAGACGTTTGTCGGTTGGAAAAGGGACGGCTCTGTCAAGGAAGCTGTCCTTGTCTTTTGTCACAAGAGCCGACTGGAGATTTCGAGCCCACGAAGAATAGGTCTTCGGTCCGGTAAGTTGATTGCTGATGAGACGTAACTTGGGGCCATCCGCCGGCGATGTGTAAAGAGGATTGCCGGGTTCAGGCCGGCCATTGCCGCCAAACGGAAAAACCAGCAGCACGTATCCGGGTTGAAATGCCGAGTAGGGATTCGTCCTTGACGTGGCATAGATCCGGGTTCCTGACCCGGAGGCGTTTATCCGGGCTGAAATCATAGGGATTCGTCCCTTGACCCGAGATAGGTCCAGGTCCCTGACTCGGCACAGATTCGGATCCTTGGCCCGGACTCGTTTGGCTTGACGCTTTAGTTGGGCTCGTTACAGACAGCGTGGGTCCAAATGGGTATTGGGTCCACATTTGTCCCAGCCCAGTAGCCCATTGATACCAATTAATTGGGGGAAAATTCGAGGGCCACTGGGCTGGTCCGGAGGTCTGACCCAACATAGGAATGAATCTTGTGGAATGAATTTCTTCTGGTTGCTGAATAGAAGATCGGTCTTCGCCAGAGAGGATAACCGAATTTGAGGTGGGTGTTTCCTTTGTTGAGGAGCTCTCAACGTTCTTTGTCATGGTACCCAAAAAAAAATTTGAATTCCTAACTGATTTGCTAGTCTGTTTCGTAGGTGAAGGTTGTGCAACAACGGCCCAGAAAAAAATAGTGGCAATTCCAAACATGCGCCAAATATGCGGAAGCTGGGCCAGGAGTATCCGTTGTGATACCATGACAGAAGTCGAATGGGAAAATGGAGAAAATTTTCTTCTATATTGATTGATCGTGTATATAGGTATAATTTATAACGTAAGGATGAAAGAAGAAAAAAAGGAAATAATATACAATGAATTATAAATTTCCTATTTGCTGAATGAATCCCACGAATCACTCTCTCTAAATCAATCAATCCTCAATTAGGATCGAGACCAGCAGATCTGACTCTCAGAGAATCTTCGATACTATCTCCAACAATTCAAGCTCTATCTGACTTCTATCATCGTCCGTTAAAGTTGCTACCAGACCAAAACGTAAGGCAAAACAAATCGTGACCTGACGAGGAAATGGTGCGAGTAGGAGGTTTCACGTGCTGAGCAAGTAGCTTCCTGATCTCTCCATGTAAGTACAAAGCCTTGAAACAAAAACCAGCAAAGCTGGAGTTCGGAACTTCCTCTTCCTCTCCATCTTCAGCCCGAAGGAGAAAAGAAGAAGAAGAAGAACAAGAAGAAGAAGTGAAACCATGATGACCGCATTTGAATTGTGGTCTCACCTCAGCTCGGTCGCAGCCGGGCTGATGTTCGCCTGGGCCTTCTTCAAGCAATACTTCCCTCCCCGGCTCTGGGCGCACATCGAGGGCTACGTTCTCAAGGCCATCGGCCAAACCTACCCATACATCCAGATCACGTTCCCGGAGATCTCGGGAGAGCGGCTCGAGCGGTGCGAGGCCTACTCCGCGATCCAGAACTACCTGAGTGCAAGCGCTTTGGCTAGGGCCACGCGGCTCAAGGCTGAGTCCGTCAAGGACAGCAAGTCGCCGGTCCTCAGCATGGACGAGAACGAGGAGGTCGTTGACGAATTTGAAGGGGTCAAGGTCTGGTGGTCGTCGAGCGTGGCCGTCTCCCGGAGCTCCATGTTTTCGTTGCAACCTCCACCTGAAGATAGAAGGTACACACGCACGCACATACATACATTTTATGTATATATTGCAATTATCGATTTCCTCAACATCCATCTCGCTACGCTTGGTTAGGAGATATATTGTTGACGTGTTGAATTTAGTAATTCAACTCTTTCCGGGTATATGATCGTCAACATGGTTTAATTTTAGCAGCGATCTGAAAATCCGTTTACTTTCTTCATCTGATGAGATAAGTACTTTTTCCCAAATGATGAAATTGTTTCCTACGCTCGACCTTCTCTGATATGACAAGCCAAATCAATGGGTCACTGCCTCTGCCTCCAGGCTTTATAGGCTGACGTTCCACCGGAGCCACCGGGAGTTGATCACCGGCTCTTACATAAAGTACGTCCTGGTGAAGGGGAAAGCGGTGGCGGCGGAGAACCGGCAGCGGAAGCTCTTCACCAACAACCCTAGCTCGAACTGGTACTACTACAATCGAGCAAGTGGAGCCACGTAGCGTTTGAGCACCCCGCCACGTTCGACACCCTGGCCATGGAGCCTAAAAAAAAGAGTGAGATTATGAACGACCTCCTCAAGTTCCGCCGAGGGAAGGAGTACTATGAGCGGATTGGCAAGGCGTGGAAACGCGGCTACCTTCTCTACGGCCCGCCAGGGACTGGCAAGTCCACGATGATTGCCGCGATGGCCAACTTCCTCAACTACGACGTGTACGACCTCGAGCTGACGACGGTCAAGGACAACACAGAGCTGAGGAAGCTGCTGATCGAGACGTCTGCGAAGTCGATCATAGTGATCGAGGATATTGACTGCTCCCTCGACCTGACTGGCCAGAGGAAGACAAAGAAGCAAGAGAAAGACGAGGATGAAGAGAAAGCGGATCCTGTCAAGAGAATGGCCAAAGGCGGGGAAGCGAGCAATGACAGCAAGGTCACGCTTTCTGGGCTCCTGAACTTCATCGACGGGCTATGGTCAGCGTGTGGGGGCGAGAGGATCATCGTTTTCACGACGAACTTCGTGGAGAGGCTCGACCCGGCCCTAATCAGGAGAGGGAGGATGGACAAGCATATCGAGATGTCATATTGCTGCTTCGAGTCGTTCAAGGTGCTCACGAAGAATTACTTAGGCGTTGAGTCGCACCCGCTGTTTGCAACGGTGAGGCGGTTGCTGGCGGAGACAAAGATGACTCCAGCGGACGTGGCGGAGAACTTGATTCTCAAGTCGGATGACGAGGATGAGGAGGCTTGCTTGGAGGGATTGATCGAAGCACTCGAGAAGGCGAAAGAAGACGCCAGGAAGAAATCAGAAGAAGAAGAAGAAAAAGCAGCAGCAGCAGGAGAAGCAGAAGCAACAGCAGCTAGAGCAATGACTAGGGAACAAGGACAACTCAAATTGAGTGGAGTGAAAGAGAATGACATGCATTGATCAAGTTATGACCTTATCCAATTGGATTAGAAATTCAAAGGACCATGGGCCGTCCCCACCTCATCTGACTTATCCAATTGGATTAGATAAGATGATGTGACGTTTTAGTACTTATTCTCTAAATAATTTTTGTGCTTAAAAAGGATTTGCAGATATAATAAGTTACGACTTCTTTGTTACTAAGTTATTAAAATAGACTAAATATGTTATTGGATATAAATTGTAGTTTCTCGCGATTTTAGTTTGTACTTGATTTTAATTGTCCTCTTTTTTGTTGTTATTTGATCTTTTGATTTTTGTTAACAAGTGCACATGGGGCACTAATTAAGCAACACAGAAATAGAAAAAGTGCATTTCAAGATGTTTGGGAAATTGAAGAAGTATGAAATTTAATAAAGAAGCAAACAAATTCATATTTCAGAGCATACTTAATAGGATTTCATAGTGCTTTACCACTCATTAACATTGAGCTTTAACGAGGATTCTTTACCTTTTCTATATATTTAATTTTCATTTTGGCTCATTCCCCTTTCTTTTCTTTTTTTTTTTGGTGGTCAAATCATTTTGGCTGATTTCAACTTCCAATGTCCAGCCTTTACTATATATAGTCACCAACTCTAAAATAAAACTTGTAATTGGGCCTCAGTTGGGCCTTTCCGCGACTATCTAATTCAGGGCCAATTTTCAACCCCAAACTCCCGCGGGAAATTACTACAAAATAGACAAAGAAAACTTTTGAAAAAGCTCATCATACTGTTCTTCATTATTGAGACGTAAATATATTCTTTGTTCTATGGTTAATTTAATTCTAAAAATACTTGAATGTTTCAAATAGGATAGTGGGCATAGTCCTTGTGATTAATCTGAGTTGGAAGATGTTATGATTCCAACATGGCATCTGCTAATTTCAACCAAACATGCCTTTAACCACTCAATCACAATCATTTTTGTCTATTCTTGAAATCTCCAAGCTATTTTGATGGGGAAAAGTATTTCACCAAGGTGAAGGGAGAAATACACATACTTATCTATAGATAGGAATTTGTTTGGTTTAGCAATTAGGTGATTGTCTGGACCAACTTTCTCACACTTCAACTAGTCCACCTTCTTGAGTGATCTCAAGTATGGACTCCCCCACATTGGCTTAGTGCACTTAGGATTTTAATCCAGCGATGCTCCCACTAAAATTTGAGCCCAAGATCATATGGAGAGAGCAAAATCTATTACTATTTAAGCTGACGTCTTACTTATGTTGGAACATCATTTGACGATTATTAAAATAAAAATTCTTTAAAAATTTTAACAACCAATATTTGTAGGGAGTGACCTCACACACTACTTTTTAACAAAAGTTGGTTGTGATTTGTACGAAATAGAGTGACTCTATGTGATTTAAATATATTATCACATATTAACAATATGGTCCTTAAGAGAACTCCATTTACATGACTTGGGTCATTCATTCTTCAAAAATCACTTATCTTAGACCGTCATAAAGGACAATTGTTCAAAATTAGAAGTGATTTCTATCAACCAGTGCACTATTTTTTTGCAATCGATACACTAGGTTGGAACCTAACGAATTTTCCTGTAAACTCCTGACCTGGCAAGCTCATGGCCAATTTTCCAAGCCACATCGACGTCACCCCAGCGCATCGTCGAGATATCAACTGTATTTCAATCTAAGTACATCAATTGCAAGATATTGACAATTAATGATATTGGATAATTAAAATCAAAATTCGCTGAAGTCTTCCTAAGTTTAGTAACCTTAGGTGCATATTAACCCATGTCTCAAGAAGTTTCTTATGAGATAAGTGCCTTGAAAGCCCAAACCCAATCGGTAGAGTACTCAATGAGAAAAAGGAGTTTCTTCTCTCTTTGGCCACTCTTCCTTCTTTCATTTAGTAAGAAGATTAAGCATATCCTCTTCACTTCGAATTCAAATTACAAAAGTGATACTTATATGATATATGGTATGATGAAAAATGGCAGTCCAAACGGGACCTCATAAAGTATTGTTTTCATGGTTGACGTTTCCTAGCAAAATCTCTCCCCCTCCCCCCCCCAAGAAAAAAAAAAAAAACGAAAAGGAAAACTATTGCTTTTATATACCAACACTCCTAACTCCTTTGTTTGAACTTTGATACTTCCTTTTATGTAAGATGACACATGAGGATAGTTAAGGTCAATTTATTTTGCCAAAAATGAATGATTTAAAGAATATTTTCCTAAAAATGATCGCTTGTGTCATTTGAAATAACTAATCAATATAAAATATTTTCATTGTCAACAATAGTTTAGCATTATTTTCTTCCCATTTGGTTTGAGTTTGAGTGGACAGACTCATGATCTCTTCCCTTCCAATCGAAGAACATGCCTCCGAGACAACGATGATTAGTTTTAGCATTTTGAACAGTCGCATAATGAAAACTTGAGAAGAAGACAATGATTAAGAGCTGAGAAAAAGCATGGATGTCGGGTGGACCTTGTAAATATGAAAGGTTAGTTTGAATTCAACGTATGAATGGGAGAAAAAGAGAGGGCAATCTTCGTCGAAGCGTTCGCTTTCGAAGTTGAATGCTTAGTTGACCAAGCTAAAAACTCGTGCAATTGACTTTATTCTAGAAGATTTCAGAAAAACATGATCTCGACAGCATTGCACCGACCAAGGACCGTTGCAAAAAAGTGGGTTCGATGCAGTTAAGTTATAGGCACACAGAAATGCTAGGGGATGTAAACAAGATATGATCTGATGTGATGTAGTTTATCGTACAAACCGAACTCGAATTCAAGAGTTGATTTCTAGAAGTCGAGCTCGAGGTCAACACGATAGAGTATCATACATTCCTGAGCTTAAAGTCGGGCGAATTGAAGTTTAATGCAATCTCTATCTCCTTCTCAAGTTTTCATAAGATGATACATATCAACATTTCGCCCGACTGGAATGCGATACTATTCCTTTACTAATCGCAAAGTTATTTCATCATTTGTTCAATTGGTGACTACTGTACTGCATCAGCGTCAAAGTTGAAATGATGGAGGAAAAGACCCTATCGGAACAATCTTATAAAGCTAGAAATCAAACTGTTGTTCCGTTTTCTAAAAAGTCAAAAGTAACTTTTTATCTTCCTATCAAAATTTTAAAGTATAATTTAGAATTCAAAAAGAACTTTGAATATATTCTGTGCAAATCTACGTTTCAATAGTTATATATCTTGAAAATTACATTTAGCATACAACTTTTTTAATCTAAGGGAATGAGCGCAAAGGGCCATAAATAATACTCTCCTAGCGCCATCAACGGAAAAGTATAAGCCTTTGATCTATTTAAGTGGTCTTGACCAAATGATTTTGCACATAGTTGGTACATATTGACTATCATGACGCCCTCAATCAACTACCTCAATTCGAGTGTTTCTCGGACATACCTGAAGTGCATCAATCCAAGTATTTCTCAGAGACCCTTCATGCAGCTTCAAATACTTATGTTTACAAAATGATTGCTCCTAGGAAATTTCACGTGCATCTAGAAGACGACTATCTACTCGACTGGTGGAGTATTTATTAATTGGGTACTTTTGGTGCGGAATTCGTTGTGCGCATCAAGAGCTTTGTTTTTAGCCCATATAAAATGTTTGTCGGCAGGGGCCGAGCTGCCCCAGAGTTCAGGATTTTAATAGCGATGTACATAGAAATAACTGCCGTGCATGATTAGGAAACCAATTGAGGAATGCTTTGGGATTTAGCCAATAAAAAGAGGTGCCGTGGGATGCTAATCTATCCAATGTGTGACTCTACTTCCGGACTTAAGATTTCAGGTTATCGTTTGACTAGTTCCTTCATACGAGCACGTAATATGTTAACCTTCTTATCGCGATCTAAGCCCCTTGGGTGTCCCAACGACCCAGGTTTACCTAAATTGATGGGTTGCAGCTCCTAACCGATATGGAAGTTTAGTGTCGTATCTTGATGCCGTAGTTTGCCTGAACATAAAGATTTGGGAAGGTCCTGGGGACGAAGGCGTGCCTTAAGAACTTGGGCGACCCCACCGGCTCGCGCGATTCCAAGTCATCACTTATAATGAATCTTATTGTCTCAAACCTCTACCACCTTTGAAAAAGCCCTCCAAGCCTCCAACGATAGAAATGGAAAAGAACATATGCAAGTCTCCATCTAAGGGACAAAGGACTCAGGAACCCGAATAGCCCTCAATGCATCAGCAAAAATTTCAGAGATTGGGACACTTGGAGTGCCATAACTTGGCACGAAGGGACACTTAAGTGCCATAACTTTAAAATGGTATACTTGAATGCTAATATCGGAGTAAAATGGGACACTTAAGTGCCACTCCAACGAAAATCCGGCCGACCGGCGGCGAGGGCCCGTGAGCCCTCGCCCGGATCTGGGGCGAGGGTCGCGGCCCTCGCCGCGATCCGGCGAGGGCTCGTAGCCCTCCCCGTCGGTCGGCCGGGGCCGCGACCCCGGCCAACCCTCCCCCTCCGTCGCCAGCCCTTCCCGGCGACGGCGGGGAGGCGGCGCGAGGGGCTCGACCCTCGGCCGCCCTTCGACCTCCCCCTCCCTTTTTTTTTTATCTTAATTTTTTAAAATTTTCTTAATTTTCTTAATTTTTTAAAATTTTCTTAATTTTCTTAATTTTTTAAAATTTTTAAAATTTTCTTAATTTTTTAAAATTTTTAAAATTTTCTTAATCTTTTAAAATTTTAAAATTATTCTTAATTTTTTAAATTTTTCTTAATTTTTTTTAATTTTTTGAATATTTTAAATAAAATTAATTTTAAATCTAATTTAATTAATTTTTATATTATTATTTACACGTAGACACGAAACAGCGTCGTTTTTGCATTTTCTCCGCCACGTCGGCGTGCAAAACGACGCTGTTTTGGACCAAACTCGCCGGAAAGTCGTCACGTCGCCATTTGGCCGGATTTTCGCCGGAGTGGCACTGAAGTGTCCCATTTAACTTTAAAACTGGCACTCAAGTGTACAATTTTAAAGTTATGGCACTTAAGTGTCCCTCCATGCCAAGTTATGGCACTTGGGCTGTACTTCTGCCAAAATTCCAATTTACTGGGTCAAAGGCTTTCATAACATCAGCCATAATCTCGAGGAAAAATGTCATGGGCTATCCGAAGTTAATCAAATTTGAAAATAATTGAGGAGGGGTGTGTATGGGTGTGAACGAGATCTACGATCCTTTCATTACGACTAATTTTGATAAATATGGACAAAAAAAATTTGAGACAGTTGCAGAACCATTGATGTTGTCATATTGATATCAACAAAGATCCTTTATAACCAATATCTTGACCCTAAATTCAAGTGACAAGCTAAAGTGGTTCATGCATTGTGACATGAACCTAATTAAGTTGAATGAAATTAATTTATCTAGTCAATGTTGAACCTGTTTCGGTAACATTGATTGAACTCGCTAGCTGAGTGTTAATCAGCCGAGAACCAAAGTTTAGTTTCAACAAGGTAAATGCACTTCTAAGTTCAATGTATTTAAACGGTCAACGTTCAAATGTAACCTCATGAACCTTATTTGAAACATATGTTCCCTAACAATATTTAATCATTCTGTCTAATACATCTCAATCTTTAAAAAAGTCCAGAGCTAGCATACAAGAATTTTAAGTTTTTGCCCGCTTCTTTCCGTCAAATCAACGATAGCAACAAAAATTAGGACAGTTGGGGGATTGCGATGGTGACTTTCGATTTGTATAAAAAGACATTTCTATACTCTAAAGGAATTCTAGAAATTTATATCATCACCTAAGCATGTATAAATTGTATATCGCCATGTCTTAAATGATTTAGTAGGTGATCCATATTAGATCTCCATTGTAAATCATAGTCACCTTGTCTTGGATAGACCGTAAGTTGTGAGTTTTCTCTAAATTAGTGGATAGATTTACTTTTTTAGAAATTCCGAAAATAGTCCATGTACTTATATCCAAATCCCACTCTCTGTCCATAGATGATAATCAATCATTTGGTCAAAAAAGGAAATAGTAATCATTAGTATGGAATTGGCACGCCGTTCTCTTCCTCCTCCGACATTTATGGTGCATCTCCTTTTTTGTGCTTTATGTGGCACTTTCATGCATCTCTCTCTCTCTATTCGTTTGAGTGTTCACACTCATGAGAAGAATATAGTCACGTAATTATGACGTCACTTTACTTATATATGTGTGTGTGGAAATGTATATTTCATCATATAATAACTACGGTATTAAATATGGTTGTATGAGTGGGATGCATGCCATGATAAAGTGTGTCATTACACATTAGAAATCCTGAGTGCCATAGGCACTTGCAGTTTGAAAACAGACAATCACAATTCTCGAATGTGGAATTTACAATACATTGTTTTATGTAGTATGCAGTACTGTCATGAATGGGATTCAGAGTCAGATGCTACTTGTCTCTATCAATAATTTATCCTTCTATCTACGTGAGAGTCATCTCATCTATGTTTTCCTCTCTCATATTTTTATATGTTGGACGACTGGTGGTCACGTTAGAGATTTCCGGTTAAAATTAGCTAGATGAACTTAATTGGCAAAATATAAAAAGGTTTAGGACTCAAGTAATGCAATTAAAAAGTTTAAAATTGAATTAATAGAAGTGCAATAGATTTGAGACTTTTTTTTTTAATAATACCATTGTATTTTGAGACCTTCTATGGATTTTTTTTCCTTGTACTTACCAGCAGAATTGACAACAATAATAAACTCTTTTTAACAAGTTCTCTCAGCGAACAAGTTAAGAAATTAAAAGAAAAGAAAAGAAAAGAAGTCTATGACATGTATACGATCTCTTAGAATTAGAAATCATGCAGCGTTGAAAAGGTACACTCATATCATATGTCATCATCATTTGATTGTCAAGACTCTGTCCAAAGGTGGTTCTTTACCAAGAACATTATGCGAAGGCATGATTACTTTTGAACGACCAAAAGGATTACTTGGTATGTTTGTTTCATGAAAAATTTAATATCAAAAAAACATTTCTTTAAACAATTAGTCATATCACTTAAAAAATGAATAAATGAAAATTATTTTCACCATCTACCAAAATAATCAAGTAAAAATTGATGTTGACAATGAAAATATCTTTCATTGACTAATTTTTTTTTAAGTGATATAACTAATCATTTTTTGGAAAATGTTTTTTAAATCTTGAGTTTTTTGTGAAATAAAAGCACCTAGAGTATAATCCAAATTTTAATTAAAATTGATTTTGAGAAATATAGTAGTTCCTTTCCCATCTTCTTTTGGGTTGGAGAAGCAAATGAATTCCACCGTAGAAGATATTCTTTTCAGTGGAAGCGCGTGATCGGATCTCTACAATCTCAATCGAGATGATGGCTTTTCACAAATAAAGGACAAATTTGTTAAGAAAAAATGACTACTTAGATACCTAGAATTATGGAGGTTGTAGCCATATCATGCGTGCGAAAAACATATATTATCCATGTAATGTCAGATATATTAGTATCAGTCTACATAATTGAACATTTAGATGAGTGAATCAATTCAAGACCGATCATTTAATCGGATATGCCACGTCGCTCCATATATTAATTTTGTGAACTCTGTGTTGATATAATTCCGCACAATCAAAAGGGTGGGCAATCGATCAATAAAGAGAAAACATCATCTTAACCCTTGATCCATAAAACAAATGCCGCCCACAAGAATCTAATGCATGCATCTTGATGAAAGTGACTTTGGCGAGCAAGGACCCACCAAGGACAGTTTCTGTTTGACTGAAACTCCCTTTTGACAACTCGTTCATTTATTCATTTTTACTTTCATGAAAATCATCATACGCTTTTGTACTGGCTGTTTGAATTCAACATTTACTTTTCTAAACTTCAGGACCTCGTCAAAATGTGACACACAACAAGGTGATCATCATGCCCTTCTTTTGCTTTGCCCAGAAAGGTTTGTTCCCCTCATCATTTTGGCAAGACAGTAGGTCGTAGTTTTAAGCCTCGTAATCCCATCTCCGACAAAACTACAAGTTCGCGTCACATTTTTTTTTTTTTTTTACTAATTCGATACTAGATTTGATTAATCACGATTTTACAAAGGACAAACATGAGAATTCTCGTATTTAGCTAGAGGATGTTTTGTCGGTTCCAATACATATGCATGTATCTCTTTATTTGTTTTGATTTACGTTGCAATCAAGCCAAGTGAGTTGCTACCAGACTTGTCACTCAATGCAAGATAAGAAAATTCAACGCTCTATAGTTTATGAACTCTTTATCAAAAGAATAATCCACATAGGTCATTTACATTTTACTATTTAACCTGACCTAACAATCACGGTGACTAAACTACAGATCGAGATCGGAGGTACAATGCATGTGATGCTACGCTGAGAGTCCACTTGAGTTATTGTTACATAATAAATCATTGTGAATGTGGATTACGTGGAAATGGAAGGATTATGATATGCATCCACTTTGACGTCTACTTTGTTTGTAGCAACAATGGATCCAACGTAAAAAGTGAAGAGAATTCAACGACGACCCAAGCACTGTCCCCAAGACCACAAGTTCTCTCCTTTCTTTCATCAATCTTTATCGCCAAATTTTAAAAAGAGGAAAAGAGAAGAAAAAAGACGAGGGAGAAGAACGGAACTGTTGTCCTGAGAGCTCTATATAAGCGTGCATTTGGATGAATAAGGTGAGACAGATATACATTGCGTTGTGTAGAGATAGATACATCAGGAGGAAGGAAAGCATAGGTTGCCCCCTCCCCCAGAGAAAAGTGAGAGAGGAGAGCACTGAATTAGAGGTTAATGGGAGCTCCTGTCGCAGGAGAGATGGCACCTTGAGCTATTGCTTGTGCATGCATTTGTTATATTGCCGGTGCCTTTTTGATATGTATGCATGTAGTAATAGCTACAAGTGCCATCTCTACTCGGCAAGAGTCCCTTTAACCTCAAGGAGTTATCACATGATCCTATTTTTATTCTGCTTGTGCTTGGATTTGTTATATTGCCAGTGCTATGCATGTTGTAATAGCTAGTGCCATCTTTACTCGGCAAGAGTCCCTCTAACCTTGAGGAGTTATCATACGATCCTATTTTCATTTTGCTTGTGCATGCATTTGTTATGTTGCCGGTGCTTTTTTGATATGCACGTTGTAATAGCTACAAGTGCCATCTCTGCTAGGCAAGAGTCCCTTTAACCTCGAGGAGTTATCGTATGATCCAATCTCTCTCTCTCTCTCTCTCTCTCTCTCTCTCTCTCTCTCTCTCTCTCTCTCTCGTGCATGCTCATCTAGCCGTATTTGCATGGCATGAGATGTTTTCTCCTATGATCTGGCCTAAGTTTCTTTCTTTTTCTGTTTTGCAAGGAATGCTTGTTCGCCATACTATCGATGTTTTTACTTACTCTCTCTCTCTCTCTCTCTCTCTCTCTCTCTCTCTCTCTCTCTCTCTCTCTCTCTCTCTCTCTCTCTCTAGCCATATTTGCATGGCATGAGATGTTTTCTCCTATGATCTGGCCTAAGTTTCTTTCTTTTTCTGTTTTGCGAGGAATGCTTGTTCGCCATACTATCGATGTTTTTACTTACTCTGCTATGCCTGAGCTTGGTTCTATTACGATCCATAGAAGCTTTGTTCCATAAATACGATATCTATGCAACATGATGTGTGGGATAGATGATAAGTGTAGATTGTTTGAGTAATTTAATTGATATATAGTTGTGAGTTTCTCCTTGCATCATCTAGTCTTGTGTATTTTTATTTTTAGGTATTTCAATTTCGAGGGTTATAATTTATTATGATTGTTGTGCAAGACAATTTTGTTGAGTAGGTAGCAAGCTAGCTAGCTTATATTTTGCATGGTTTTAATGAGTTGTGGCTATGCTTGAGCAGGCTAACATGAAATGCATCTCTATTACTTTATCTTTATTTTTAATCTAGATAGGCTAATTTCATACATGACATGATATCAACATTTTGCAATGAAGTACTGAACAAGCTCCACTCATCTATTCTTGGATACCACCTTTCCTCCAACCTGTACTTCAATCTGTGTGGATTCGCATGCAGGGAAATTATTTAAAAAGAAAAAAACCTAACATGTTGTATGGATGCCAATTTACTCTTAAATTATTCGATTTGACTAAATGAGTCCTAAAATTTTAACAATTTTGCCAATGCAGTGTTATTGGCTAATTTTGGGAAAAAATTATTGACATGGACATATTGTCCTATATGGCAAAACTGGTGTTAATGTGAACGAATTTTGCAATTTCTTTTTCCTTTTCTAGTCATTGCCAAGGCATGGTGACGGCAGAGAAGAAGGAAAAAAGAAAAAGAAAAGGAAAGTAAAATATTCAAAAAATTTTAAAAATTGCAAAAACGTCTATGTCAACACTAGTTATGCCATATAAGACAGCTGAAGTTGACTAGACTGTCATATCAACGGTTTCTACTTCAAATTGGCCGTAATGATTATACGGACGAATCGTCAAAATGTTTAAAATTAAATTGATTAAATTATAATATTTAGAACTAAAATTACACTCATACAATAAATTTAAGATTTATTTGGTAATTATATCCTCACATCAACACACTTATAATTTTTTAAGTGCAGACATAAGTAATTTAGCTTGCTATGGACAAGGTATATCTTTGAAGTTAGAACTCCTGTGATAAAATAGAACAAAAGATAACGATTGAAAATATTATACATTAAAAGTCCCAAATCTTTTTGTTCACGGGCTTATTATTATATACATGTTTAGATCGTACCATCCTTGGGAAGACATCGAGTCGTATTGCTGCTTCAAGTCGTTCGAGGTGCTGGCGAGGAAACTTGGGTGTCGAGTCCACCCAGGCACCCACCGTTTGCGACGGTGAGGCAGCCGCTGGAGGAGACGGAAGATGACTCCAGCGGACGTGGCGGAGAACTTGATGCCCAAGTTGGGAGACGAGGACGAGGAGGCTTGCGTGGAGGGACTGATCAGAGCGCTCGAGAAGGCAAAAGAGGACGCCGGGAAGAAATCCAGAGAAGAAGAAGAGAAAGCAGCAAGTGCAGCTGGAGCAATGGCTGAGGAAGAAGGGCGACAGAAATTGAGTGAAGGAGAGCAAGAAAATGGTGGGATAGTATGTTGTCCAGTAGTGAAAGGGATGGTGTACATTGGCCAAACTTCGGCCGACAGACTCAAGAGCCCAATTCCCCAACCCGGTGTCCCGGGTCCTTGGTAACGGGTCGGTCGCAGAGGGACTCGTTCTTAAGCAAAAGAGTTAATACTATAAAAAATTCAAAATTAGTACATCCATATCACATTTGTCCTAAGTTATTTTTTTATTATTTATTTATTTTTATTTTTTGGTGACCGAGGATCCGCCGGTGCCTGCCCTTGTCGGCTTACCACCGGCCCCCCCGCTTTAATCGCTAACAACGCAGGGTTTTGAACCCTTGATCTCATTCGCTGGAAGAGATATCTCAACCAACTGCGCTGCCCATGGGTGCGTTGTCTTAAGTTAATTTTTGTATCATAAAAACTCCCAAAGTGGCACACCCACATCACATTTCCCACAAATTAATTTTTTTTTTTTTTTTGGTAACCCAGGGAACCTCCGCACGCCGCTTCGCGGGGGAGAGTAAACCCCGGGCGCCGGGCTCCCACCGCCGACCCCTAGATACGCGGGTAAGTCGCGCGTTATGCATTGAAGCATCGCGTCCACGAAGGTTCGAACTCCTCCCCTCCCGGATAGGGTACTAAGCTCAAACCAGCGCGGCCACCGCGGGCGGTGGTCCCACAAATTAATTTTTATATCACAAAAAAATCCCAAATCAGTATACTAGTGTCATATTTACCCATATCACATTTATACCTAAAAATCTCAAATTTATCATAATTTGAGAGAAATGTGACATGAATATACTGATTTGGGGTAAATATGAGATATAAATAATAGTTTAAGATTTTTTGACATAAAAATTAATCTAGATAGGTGTGGCATGGGTCACACTAAGGAAACGAGGTATTACGACCTCACCTTCCATAAGATCTATAGATAATTGATCGCTAAATAAAAGATACTTTCATTGTTTAAGAAATTTTTTTGTCAAATCATTAGTTTTTCGCGAAACAATTGAAGCCTTACGTTGTGCACTTATAAACCAAAAGACATGATTCAAATCCTCTTTTACACATAGAACCAACAAGTATATGCACGATGCTCAATTGACATCGCAGGAACTAAAGAAGGCTAACTTATCCCGGCAATGTGGGAGAAGTGATCCCTAACTAACATATACTGACTACATGCTTGGTATCCAGAGCTTTGATTAAATTCCTCAGACAAGTCTTAGCATTATCAGCACTGGACTTAGGCATCCAGTTGTAGCCGACGTCGGCAGCAGTCATTTCAACTTCCTCCATTAAGCCCCGGACAGTGTCGAACAGGTTGTGGGAGTCGACAACCAGATAGTTCTTCGCGAGAACTTGAAGCCCTCAAAACAACAGTAGGACAACTCGATGTTCTTGTCCATCCTCTCTCTCCTAATGAGCGCCTGGTCAAGTTTGTCTGCAAAATTTGTCGTTACCACGATCAATCTCGCCCCCCTGCGTGCTTACCGTATCCCGTCATTGAAATTCAACAACCGACCTTTCTAGTAACTTCTGTCTTCTGTTTTTCCTTCATCTTCTCCCTGTTGTGCTGACCTGTGAGGTCGAGAGAGCAATCAACGTCCTCAATCATGACGATCAATTTGCTCGAAGTGTTGACCAACAGCTACTTCATATCCATGTTATATCCTTCACTGCTGTCAATTTGACATCATGAACATCGTACTCCAGGTAATTAGTCATTACAGCGTCGCAGTAGTGGACTTGCCAGTCCCAGATGGCCCGTACAGCAAGAAACAGCTCTTTCACGCCTTCCCCATCCTTGGGTATTAATCCTTCGACTTTGTGAACGCGACTAGAATGTCGATCAAGTCCTCCTTCTCTGGCCCCACAGCAAGCATCACGAACGTCGCTGGATGCTCAAATACAACGTCATAACACACTGAACCGTCCTTCACCAAGAGGTCGGTGAAAAGCTTCCTCCGCCGGCTCCTCACGATGATGGCATTTCCTTCGCTCAGGACATAATTCAAAAATTTTTCATTCATTTTTGTAAATCATATATTTTCCACGAAATAAATGCACTATAATGAGGCTAATTATATGACAGTAGCAATTTTATATTATCAAAACATGTTTAATAGGGTTTTGTAAGTGCTCTAGGAGCACTCTTCAACAGTTATCTTTAAGGCATTTTTCTTTTTAATTATTAAAACAAGATTTAAAAAATAAAATTGAAATTAAAATTAAATCAATTAGACACAACCTTTTTGGTAATCCAATGACATGAGTACAGAGGGCTATATATAAACTCTGCAAGCACCATCAACCGAAGTATAAGTCTTTGGTCTGTTTACTTGGTCTTGACCCAAACGAGTTGGCACGTATTTAGTACATGTTGACTAATGACGTTCAATTTTTGAAGTGATCAATCATGACGCCCCCAATCAACTACGTCAATCCGAGTATATATCGGACACACCCGAAGTGCGTCAATCCTTGTATTTCTAGAGACACTATATGCAGCTTCAAATGCTTTGTTTACTAAATGATTGCTCCTATGAAATTTCACGTGCATCTAGAAGACGACTATCTGCTCGATAAGTGGAGTATTTATTAATCGTGTAGTCTTGGTGCGTAATTCTTTGTGCGCACCAAGAGCTTTGTTTTGCCTATGTAATATGCTTGTCGGCTCCCCAGAAATAAGGATTTTAATAGCGATGTTTTGGCGATATTTCAAGATTTTAACATAGAAATAAATGCCGTGCATGTTTAGGAAAATCAATTGAGGAATGCTGTGGGATTTTGCCAAAAATAGAGGTGCGGTACCAAAAGGGTGTCGTGGGATGCTAATCTGTCCAATGCATGACTAAACTTCTGGACTTGAAAATTCAGGTTGTCTTTTGATCAGTTCCTTCACACGAGCACCTACTAAGTTAACCATCCCATAGCGATCTAGGCCCTTGGGTTCCCAAGGACCCAAGTTTACCTAAATTGACGGGTTGCAGCTCTAGTCCGATATTGAAGTTACCGTATCTTAATCCCGTAGTTTGCCTGAACCTAGGATTTGGGAAAGTCCTGGGAGAGGAAGGGGTAGCTAAAGAACTCGGGCGACCCCATCGGCCCGTGCGATTCCAAGCCGTTACAGTCATTACTTACAATGAATCTCATGGTCTCAAACCTCTTCCACCTTTGAAAAAGCCCTCCAAGCCTCCAACGATAGAAATGAAAAAACATATGGAGAACTTATGCAAGTCTCCATCCAAGGGACAAAGGACTCAGGAACCTGGATAGCCCTCAACGCTTCAGCAAAAATCCAATTTACCGAGTCAAAGGCTTTCGTAACATCGGCCTTATTCCCGGGGAAGTATGTTGTTGCCCATCCGAAGTTAATCAACTTTGAAAATGATTAGTAAGGGTTAGAGGTGTGTATGATTGCGTGTGAGATGTCTGATCCTTTCGACACGACTAATTTTGATAAATACAAAAAAAAAAAAATTGAGATGATTGAAGAACCGTTGATGATGTCATATTGATCTCAACAAAGATCCGCTATGATCAATATCTTGACCTTAAATTGTGACGAGCTAAAGTGGTTCATGCACTCTGACATGAATGGATGTACATGAACCTAATTAAGTCAAATGAACTTAATTTATCTAGTCAATGTTAAACCTACTTTGGTTACATCAATTGAACTGGCTAGCTTTGTGTGAATCAGCCGAAGTCTTCTAAGAACCAAGGTTTAATGTACACAAACGGTCAATGTTCAAATTTCATCCTTCCCTATTATCCCCAAAATATTTGTACCTTTTAAATTAAGCAAAAGGGCACTTGAAGGATTCGGCAGTTCTGCAAATTTTCCATTTGAGCGCAACTTAGGAAACTAAGAAGTTCGTGATGGACCGAGAAAACTTAAAAGGAGTAAAGCCGTGTCAAAACAGTCCCTGATGGACTAGAACTGGAAGGATTATTATCAGTGCGCGGCTTGTGGAACTCGTATCATATGTTATCATCAATTGATGATCAAAAGTATAATAATGAGAAAGCACATTTACAATTGAACGACCAAAAATATTACTTAAGAGTGTAATTCGAATGTTAATTAGAATCAATTTCGAGAAATATAGCAATTCTTTTTACCTCTTCGTTTGCGCCAAAGAGCCAAATCGATTGCACCGTGGAATTTTCGGTGGAAGATCTCTAGAATCTCAATCGAGATGATGGCTTTTCACAAACAAAGAACAATTGGTTAAGAAAATTTGACTACTGTTCATGCGTGAAAAAAAAATGGACGTTGAACCGGTGGAAGATCTCTAGAGTCTCAATCGAGATTAAGGAAGTTGAAGCCAGATCATGCGTGCAAAAGACATATATAATCTGACTAACGTTCAATATATTAATATTAGTCCACCCGAATGGGCATTTAGATGAGTCACACTCAAGACTAACCATTTAATTGGATATGCCACATTACTTAGTATGTTGATTTTGTGAACTCTGCCGATATTATTCCACATAATTAAAAGGGTAGGAAATCGATCAATAGAGTGAAAATATCATCTTAAACCTTGATCCATTAAACAAATCCCCCCCACAAGAATCTAATGCATGTATTTTGATGAATGTGAATTTGGCACACAAGGGCCCGCCGAGGACATTTTTTGTTTGACTTAAATTCGCTTTTGGCAACTTGTTCATTTTTTAATTTCATGAAAACCATCATATGTTTTATGTGCTAGCTGTTCGAATTCAACATCTACTTTTCCAAACTTCAGGACCTCATCAACATGTGACACACTAACAAAGTGATCATCATGCCCTTCTTTTACTTTGCCCAAAAGGTTTGTCACCCTCAAACCTCTGGCAAGACATTAGGTCATAGTCTTAAGCCTCGTAATCCCATCTTCAACCAAAACACAAGTTCGCGTCACTTTTTTATTACTAATTCGATACTACATTTGACTAGTCACGTCTTTACAAAGGATGGACATGAAAATTCTCGTTTTTAGCTAGAGAATGTTTTGTCAGTTCCAATACAGATGCATGTGTCTCTTTTAGTTTGTTTGTATTTTTGTTTCAATCGAGCTGAGCGAGCTATGGCCGGACTTGTCACTCAACGCGAGATCAGAAAATCCAATGCTCTATAGTGTATGAAATTTTTCTAAAAGGATAATCTACATAGGTCATTTTCATTTGACATATTCCAATCTGACCTAACCATCAGGGTGACTAAAGTACAGATTGATATCAGAGATACAACGCATGTGATGTTGAGGCTCGAGAGTCAACTCAAGCTATTCTTACAATGATTAATCATTGTGCATGTTGATTATGTGGAAATGGAAGGATTATGGATATGACTTCGATTGGACGTCCACTTTGTTTTTAGTAACATTGAATCCAACATAAAAAGTAAAGAGAATTCAACGACGATCCAAGCAAATTGTCGCCAGGACCACAAGTTCTTTTGTCAATCTTTATCGCCGAATTTTAAAAAAGAACAAAGAGGGAAAAAGTTAAAAGTTAAGGGAAAAGGGCGGAACCATCCTCCTGAGCGCTCTATATCAGAGTTCATTTGGATGAATAAGGTGAGACAGATACAGTTTGTGTTGCCGTAGAGATAGATACATCAGGACGAGAGTTTTTAGGAGTTTGTCCCCTCCCCAGAGAAAAGTGAGAAAGGAGAGACATGAGGTTAATAGGAGCTCTTGTCGCAGGAGAGATGTCACCTAGAGCTATTGCTTGTGCATGCATTGTTATATTGCCGGTGCCTTCTTGATATGTATGCATGTTGTAATAGCTACAAGTGCCATCTCTGCTCGGCAAGAGTTCCTTCAAGCTCGAGGATTTATTAGTGTAATCCATTCTTATTCTTCTCTCTCTCGTGTGGGGTCACGTGTTTGTGTGTGCATGCCACGAGATGTTTTCTCTTGTAATTTGGCTTGAGTTTCTTTCTTTTTCTGTTTATGCGAGGTATGCTTGTTTGCCATACTATCGATGCTTTTACTTGCTCTGCTATGACCAAGTTTGGTTTTGTTATGATCCATAAAAGTCGTGTTCCATAATATGATATTTATGCAGCGTGATATGTTGAACAAATGATAAGTATGGATTATTCAAGTATTTTAATTGATATATATATATATATATATATATATATATATATTAGTTTTTTCTTGGGAAAAGTACTAAAAAAGTCATAAATCTATCGCATTGGTATCATTTCAGTCATAAACCTTTTAATTGAATCAATTTAATCATAAATCTTTTCATATTGATATCAACTCAGTCCATCCGGCTAATTTTCGCCGGCTAACATTCATGTGGACACCAGCTGATGGCTAGTTGCTAATGTGGTAATTTTTTAAATAATTTTTTATTAGTTTTTTTCTTTTTCCTTTTCTTTTTCTCTCTTCTTCCTCCTTGCCGCAAGGGTTGCGGCATTTGCCCGACCTTACCTCGGGCCGTAGGAGAGGTGGCTTCGCTTAGATCTAGGCGAGGCTAGCCTCGCCCTGGCCTTGTCACGAGCGAAGGCGGCCTCACCCGCGACTAGTGAGGCCATGGCGGCCATCACCAAGGCCTGGGCAAAGGCTGCCATGGCCTCATCCAAATTTGGGAAAAGTTGCATCGGGCTTTGGCGATGGCCGCCATGGCCTCACCAGCCATGGGTGAGACCGCCTTCACCCGCAGTAAGGTTAAGGCGAGGCTAGCCTCGCTTAGATTTGGGCAAACCCGCCTTGCCC
Source organism: Eucalyptus virginea (assembly GCA_014182375.1). NCBI lineage: Eukaryota > Viridiplantae > Streptophyta > Magnoliopsida > Myrtales > Myrtaceae > Eucalyptus > Eucalyptus virginea. Next base: position 27,521,320 of record CM024523.1, on the reverse strand, counting down.
AGTGGCCAATAAGCCTTGCCGGTCACATGAGGATGGTCCAAAGAGGAAGAAGAGAGAAAAGAAAAAGAAAAGAAAAAATTTAATTAAAAATTCGAAAAAATAATAATAATTAAAAAATTGCCACGTCAGAGTTTAGGCACCAACTTGGTATCCACATTAGCGTTGGTCGGGCAAAATTGGCCAGATGGACTGAATTAGCTTCAATGTGAAAAAGGTTTAGGATTAAATTAATCTAATTGAAAGATTTATGACTGAAGTGGCATTAATACAATAGGTTTAGTACTTTTTTGGTACTTTTCCCTATTTGCATGATTCAATCTTGGGTATTTTTATTAGTTATCTCAATTTGGAGGGTCATAAGTAATTATGATTGTTGTGCATGACAATTTTGTTGAGCATGGAGCCAAGCCAGCTAGCTTAATTTTTGCATGGTTTTAACGGGTTATGGCTGGACAAGCTAACATGAAATGCATCTCTATTAGTTTATCTATAGTTTTAATCTAGATAGGCTAATTCCATTCATATATTCTCGTATACCACCTTTTCTCCAATCTGTACTTCAAAATATGTGGAACGACATGAAGGAAAAATTACTATATATATAAAAAAAAAAAAAAAAAAAACCCTCATATAGGTGCCGATTCACTTTTAAAATTTACAATTTAGCCAATTTAATCATAAATTTTTTGATATTACCAATATAGTCATTATGGCCAATTTTGGTTGGAATCACTCGTGTGAATGGCAACCATCTTGTGTGGCACAATTATCCAACTTTTTCCTTCACTGGCTATCATTGAGGCCCAACGATTGGCAGTGGAAGAAGTTTAAAATATAAATATGAAAAATAATTGCAAAAATCGATCCATATCAGTGCCGGTTATGCCAAATAATATAGCTACAGCTGAATGGATTGCCACATAAGCAGTTTTCGACCAATTTACTAGAAGGACTATATTAGCAAATTGAAAAATTTAAGATTAAATTGACATTCCTACTTTAAATTTAAGACTTTGTTTTTTTTTTTTTTGGTAATTATACCCTCACATGATGGACTTAATACTTTTTTTAAGTGCAGACATTTGAAAATAGACTTCCTACGATAAAATGGGACAAAAGATATTAACTTATGCATCTAGTTCTCGGCGATGCCGGTGGGAGTTATTTCAGCTTCCTCCATTAAGCCCCTGACGGTGTCGAACAAATCGTGCGAATCGACGCCCAGATAGTTCTCGGTGAGAACCTTGAAACCCTCAAAACAACAGTAGGACAACTTGACGTTCTTGTCCGTCCTCTCTCTCCTGATGAGTGCCGGGTCGAGTCTGTCCACATAATTCGTTCGTTAACACAGATCGATCTCGCCCCTGCGCATGCTGACCGTATCCCGTCGTTGACAACAACCCCGGAAAGCAGCACCTTCCTGGTGACTCCTGTCTTCTGTTTTAACTTCATCTTCTTCCCATCGCGCTAACGGTCAAGAATGTCCTCAATCATGACGACGGATTTGCTCGAAGTGTTGATCAACAGGTACTTCAGATCCATGTTATCGTTCACCGCCGTCAACTCAAGATCATCAACATCGTACTCCAGGAAACTAGCCATTGCAGCGATCGTAGTACAGCAAGAAACAGCTCTTCCAAGCCTTCCCCATCCTTGTGTAGTAATCCTTCGACTTCGTGAACGTGACAAGATTGTCGGTCAAGTCCTCCTTCTCCAGCTCCATCGCGAGCATCTTGAACGTCGCCAGATGCTCAAATACAACATTATAACACTGAACCGTCCTTCCCCGGAAGGTCGGCGTAAAGTATCCTCCACTGGTCCCTCGCAGTGACGGCGTTTCCTTCGCTCAAGACACAGTTCAAATAATTTTCGTTCATTTGTATAAATCATATATTTTTCACCAAACAAATGCACATAAGAAAAGTTAATTATTTTGCAGTGGCAATTTTATGATATCAAAATATGTTTAATGGGTTTTATAAGTGATCTAGGAGCACTCTTTAAAAGTAATCTTTAAATCATTTTCTTTTTGGGCAGCGCTATTTTCACCTTTTATATAGCTAAATCAGCCCAAGTTTCAACAAAAAGACAAAATGGCCCCAAATCATTCATTGCAATTTAATTGGTGTCGCAAATTTATTTACTTTCCTTCTTTTTGTAATTTTTCTATTTCTCTATAGGATCTATAGGATATAACTACCAAAATTAAGAATTTTACATGTTTTGTTTTTGCATAATGTGTGCACTACTTTTTTTTTTTATTGATAGATTTTATTTTCATAGAAATTATTTTGTTGAAAAGAAAATTTTCAAAAAACCTAATTCTTTTTTATGTTGTTGAGAAAACTTATGGATCGATTATCAAAGAAAATCCTTTAAAAAATTAAGATAGATAATTTTTAACACAATGACTTGTTTATAAATTTTTAATTTGTCGTGCATATCATCATCAATTCATTTGTTATCAGTTGTCTTTCATACGCATATACATCAAACGGGTTGAAAAGATTGAAAAAAAAAAAAAACCTCTTTAAAGGTTTTCCATAATGAAATCACAGCAATATTTTCCAATGTGAAACTTAAAAAGATGAAATTTAATTATTTAAAAAATTACTTAAATTTTCTTTTCAAATGCCAATGAAATCTCATCATTTTGGATCGACAAAAATTAATAGTATACATGAAATGTTTACAATAAAGATATTAAGATGCCTTATTATGCATAACTTTTTCACATCGATGTTTTTAGTGTATTCTTAGTAGGAGTGAGCATTGGTCTAGGGTCAACCCTGGACCAACCCTAGACCGACCCAACCCTGCCGATCTTGGTCCAGTTCCCAAAGAGATTAGGTCGGTCCTTGGTCTTAGGATTCCTAAACCAACACTATGCAGATTGGTCCTCAGTCTTGGGAGTTCAGGATTGGTCTAACTTTGACCAACCCTAACTATATATATATATATATTTTTTTTTTTTTTTAGAGAGAAAACTTTAAAATAAATGATATCAACAACATTAAACAGCTCTTTAGTGAGGAGTTCAAGTAATTTACATTGTTATTTAATAACTTAGATTTTTAATATCTTTTACAACGTTAATAGTCATAATTTATGAAGGAGGAAAATGTTTTTGTGAGGAGTCCTCACGGCGTCCAAAAGGGCATAAACAACTTTTTACATCCTCCTCCTCTAGTACTTGTTCTCTTCTGTTTTATTTATTCTCTTAGTCTTCAATTTGCCAAAATCGAAAGAAACAACTTCTCTACTCACCACTCGACACTTGCCTCGCTCGCTTTGGTTCATTCATGCTACATGTCGCTTGATGCTCACTTGGCTTGTTGCTTCTTGCTCAACACTCAATGCTCATTCTATTTGACACTCACCCCACTCGACGCTCACCACTTGCCTTTCTTAGTTGACATCACTCGTCATCATTGGAACTCATTGAATCAATCCAGTCATTGGTTGCCCTTTTAAGGAGTACAAAAAATGAAATAAAAAATTATTGGTTGGTCCCGGGTTGACCCTGGAATTGGACTGAACTCATTGGGATGGTTTGGTCCTTAATTGTTTTTTCAAGAAGTACAAAAAATGAAATAAAAAATTATCGGTTAGTCTCAGATTGACCTTGGAACTGGACCAAACCCACTAGGTCGGTCCGGTCCTCGTTCCTAAGCTCAACAGGGTCGGTCCTCGGTCCCAAAAATTAAGGACAAGTACTGTGTGGGTTGGTCTTAGGATTAAGGGGGTGGACTGGCCCAACCTGAACTATGCTCACCCCTAATTTTTAGATACTTCTATAATGTCTCACATGCTGTGTAAAAATATTTGGCCAATAGTAAAGGAAAAAAATGCAAATTCTTTGATGTTGTAATTTAAAATAATTGATATATATTTTCTTAAGAAATTTTCTTTTCAAAAAATTATTTCTACGAAATTAAAAACAAAAAAAAATAAAGAAAACATAATGCCTTCAATAATATGGGATACCATAATAGACTAAAACAAAAAATGTGAAATGCTAATTATGGCAACTAGATTCTGAATGGAAGTGAAACTAAAAATTTAAAAAAAAAAAAAAAATGGGACCACCAATTTAAATTGCAAGTGTATCGATACCCTTTTTTTTTTTTTTTTTTTTGCAAGTGTATGATGAAGGGCAATCTTGTCCTTTTAGTAAAAATGGGGCCGCCCTTCCTTTTTAATTATTAAACTTTCAATTTAACTGATTTATGTCCAGCCTTTAGTTTGTTTCTAGAAAAAATCTCATGAATGTTTCCTTTGCGATCTGGTTCCTATACATTAAAATTTGGTGGAAAATACATACCGATGTGATGTTTTATTTTGTTTGCTAGGTCACTAATTCCCAATTTCCCTTTTTTCTCATGTCATACCAAATAGGACATATAGTACATAAGGTGGCCAATTATAAATAAAGCTTGTAATTGAGCCTTGATGGGTCTTTAACGAATAGGAATATTAACTGTACTTCACTTAAAACCTATAATGAAATATGGATCCCCAACCAAACTTTTTATTTTTCTTTGAGAAAATTTTAAATAAGGACATGAAGTGCCCTCATTTTATTAAATAAAAGCCTAAAGTTGACCTTATTTCAAATAAGAGACTGAAATATCCTCATTTTGTCAAATAAAGGCCTAAAGTAGACCATATTTCAAATTAGGGCATTGAGTAGTCATATCAGTCTCAAATAACTTTTGAACTCATTGTTTGGTGAAGCGCAATTTCGTCTTTTAAAATTTTAAAATTTTTCCTTTTTTTTAAATATTTTTTCTTTCCATAAAAAAGAAACTAAAAAAAAAAAATTAAAACTCAAAAGAAAGAGGAACACACATTGGAGGGAGGGCTCCCTCTCACTTGTGGCCACCGCCTATGAAGCATGGACACATTGCCAGAGCTTCCGTGTCGTGTCCGACATGTGTCGACGTGTCCGACACGCTCGGATACACGGTCAACACGTGTCGGATTTTCCGACATGTGGTCAACCTTTCTCGACACGTTCCTGACGCGCGTGTCCAAGAGAGAGGATAGGGTGGAGGCGAGGCCGAGACGACGAGGGAGGGCCAGAGGAAGAGCAGGCGATCTAGAGGGCCGCATTTGCGACGTTGTGATGGAGGGCCGGCGGCGAGGCTGCAGTTGCGAAAGAGGGCCCTTCCTGCGAGCGATCTGCGATGAGGCAACCCGCGACCGGGAGAGAGCTGTGTGACGAGGAGGAAGAAGAGGCCGTGGTTAGGGTTTTAGCGAGGGGAGGGTGGTGGGGACGATGGAAAGAAACCGGGGCCGGAGAGGGGGTGGCGTGACGATGAAAAGAAATCGAAGCCAAAGAGGGGAGGTGGCGTGGGGTGGGGAAGAGATAAATCGAGGGGGAGGGGTGGGGGAAGAAACCGAAGGGGGCGGAGGGGGATGAGGGTGATTGATGGGGGCGGGGAGCAGGTTCTGTCGAGGGAGAGAGAGAGAGAGAGCAGGAAAGAAAAGAAATCAAGGGGAAGATCTTGGGGGTGCCATGAGGAGTAGGGGCTGTCGTGGGGGAGGAAGAGAGAGAGAGGAGGGAAGGAATCGAGGGAAGATTTTGGGGGTGGCATGGGGGATAAGGGAGAGAAAAACGGGGGAGGGAAACGATTTTTTTAGGACGAGAGTTTAGAGAGAAAAGAGTGGGAAATGATTTTTTTGGGATGAGACTTTAGAGAGAAAAGAGAGGGAAATAAATTTAAGCGGTAAAGTTGTTTTTGTTATAAAAATAAATAAATGAGTTAAAAAATTATTTCGAAAAATAAAAATATTGAATGTTAAATAATAATAATTTTTTATGATTATAGAATATCATAGATTTATTTAAATAAAATTGATTCTATTTTTTTGTTAGTCATTAGTCTTATCCATAATTTTTATTAAAGTTAAAAACATGTTCCCAAATATGGTTACGCATTAACTATGAATATGATTTTCAAATTTTCTATGAATAGATTGTAAAATCTCTATTTATTTATTTATTTATTTGTGAATTTAAATCAAATTAATTAAAAATAAAAATATTTATTTAATAATAACGTATCCCAACGTGTCGGAATTCTCTATTTTTTTAGAAATGATGTGTCGGCGTGTCGTGTCGTGTTGTGTCACATGTCCGTGTCGCGTGTCCATGCTACTTAGGCTTCCACCCCATCGCTAGTGAGGTAGCGACAATGGCTAGTGGGGTCATTGGTTCCTGGGTGAGGATCAACGACCCTCGCCAAAAACGGGAAAGGGCGGTGTTCCTCTTTTAGATCGGAGTGAGGGTTGTTAGCCCTGGCCTAGGGCTCCCGGACCTCGTCACCCAAACCGAGGCAAGGGCAGGCAACCCTCACCAAGATCTGGGAGAGGCTCCCGAACCTCGTCACCCAAACCGAGGCAAGGGCTTGCTAGTCCTCGCCTCAGGTCGGTGAGGATCGCCGACCCTTGCCTAGGCATCGATGACCCCGTCGGCCGTTGCCGCCACCCTATTAACGACAGGCGACAGCCATCTTGCTTGTATTTTTTTAAAAAATTTTTTAATCTAAATAAGTTTAAATTTAAATTGTGTTTGGAGGAAAATATTCCTGATTGTCCGGAATTTATTACCGGTCGGTGATGCTAGACCCTTATTGAAAAAGCTATATCTACTTCAAATCATTCTTTGAAACTGATATAGCCACTTTAGGCTCCTATTTGAAACAAGATCTACTTCATGCCATTATTTGAGAAAATGAGGATACTTCGAACTATTATGGAATTTTCCATTTTTCTTTGCCTTTGGGCATGTTCACTTAAAATTTACTCAAAAGGCAATTTTCCACTCCAAGCTCACATGTGAAATTACTATGAACAGCACATAAAAGAAAAGAACTTTTGAGTAATCTTGTGAAACTGTTCTTCATATCTTAGACTCATATATCTCCTTTGTCTTAGTTGAATGTTTCCAATTGGATAGCATGCATTATCCTTAAGATTACTTGTTGAGACCTACTACAGTCCCAAAATCTCTTCCAATCTATTGAAAATGGGGTTAGATGATTATGAAGAGTTCATTGACAAATTCAAGGGTCTTAAGTTATGGTGGTCTCCTAGGAAGATTGGTCCCACTACAGTCTCTTATTATCCTCCCAATGACCACAAGAGGTTCTTCATGTTCACTGGCCATCTGCGACACCATGATGTCGTGAAAGGTCCCCAATTAAAACACATCCTGGGTGAGGGGAAGGTGAGTCGGGCATGAAACCGGCAGAGGAAGCTTCTCACCGACTGTGTGTGCGGCACTTGATATGTCTGCAACAAGAGAAAGCAGAGCCACCTGATGTTTGAGCACCCCGTGACGTTTAGGATGTTGAAGTAGTTAACTTTCATTTTTTTTTACGTGTCTTCAATAATGTAAAAGTGGAGTCCTAGTCAATAGGAAGTGGCTTGTTTTTAGGAGTTAGTTTCTGCACATGTTCTGGTTAATGGGGTATGTTAGTGGGTCTTTGTTGTTGTTGTTCTGTAGCTATTTCCTTGCAAAATGGTTTGGATGTTCTGCCTATTTAATAGGCTTATGTTCTGTTGAATATTGTGACGAGAGTTACAGCAACAACTCTCTTGTATTTCTTTCTTCTCTAAGTCTATTTGAGTAAATTTCAACAGTGGTATCAGAGCCACAATAGGGAAGAAAAAAAAAGTGTTCAAAAGGAGTCTTGAGTGATCAAACACGAGAGCGGTAGTGGTTCTTCTTTGCAGCAGCAGTGATGGCCACAGAGAACTTCGTACAGCCTACTATACCTCGCTTTGATGGTCATTATGACCAATGGAGTATGTTGATGGAGAATTTCCTCAAGTCTAAGGAGTATTGGGACGTTGTTACTTCTGGTATTGCCAAACCAGAGGAAGAAGCTCAGTTGACAGCAACACAACGGACAACTCTGGAAGCAGCAAAATTGAAGGATCTTAAAGCCAAAAACTATCTGTTTCAGGCTATTGACAGATCCATCTTGGAGACAATTCTCTGCAAGGACACCTCCAAACATAAATGGGATTCCATGAAAAAGAAATATCAAGGCTCGGCAAGGGCAAAAAGGCAGCAACTCCAAATGCTTCGTGGGGAGTTTGAATTGCTAAGAATGAAATTGGGAGAAACAATCACGGATTTCTTTTCCCGGACAATGGCGATTGTCAATAAGATGCGAATCCAAGGAGATAAGACGGAAGACGTCACAATAGTCAAGAAGATTCTTCGATCTTTGACACCAAACTTTAACTTTGTTGTATGTTCTATTCAAGAAGCCAAGGATGTTGAAGAACTCTCAATTGATGAGTTGCAAGGATCATTGTTGGTCCATGAACAAAATTTCTTATAGCAAGAACCAGAAGAGAAGGCATTGAAGGCCTCAACTACAGATCATTTTTCATCAACAACAAGAATGAATAGTGGCAAAAGCAGAGGAAGGGGAACCAATGATCGTTGCAATTTCAATAAAAAATCTAATGGCTATTTTTCTCGTGATTCTCAAGGCAGAGGACGAGGATGTGGAGGTCGACACTCAACAGATTTCAGACCAAAGTCAGTAGACAAATCCAAAGTGGAGTGCTTTCGATGCCACATGTGTGGGCACTACAAATCAGAATGTCGAACCAATTTAAATACACAAAGTATGGAAAGGACTAACTTTGTAACAGAGAAGGAAGAAGCAGAAATTCTCCTATTGGTGTGTCAGGAAAAGGAGAAAACTTCTTCAAACTTGTGGTATCTTGATACTGGCTGCAGCAACCACATGTGTGGAGACAAGAAAGCATTCTCTACATTAGACGAGTTGTTCCGCACCACAGTAAAATTCGGAGACGACTCTACCGCGCCAATCGTGGGGAAATGGACGGTTGCAATTATTCCTAAAGGGACTTCTGTACATACCATCAAAGAAGTGTTTTATGTTCCAGAATTAAAAACCAACCTCCTAAGTGTTGGCCAATTACAAGAGAAGGGCTATGAAATTACACTCAAAGGAGGTGTTTGTAGAATCCATGATGAGAAATTGGGTCTAATTGCTCAAGTTACAATGATTGCCAATCGAATGTTCCCACTACATCTTCATAGCACTTCCCACTCATGCTTTGATGCAAGATTAAAAGAGGAAGCTTGGGTATGGCATTTCAGATACAGTCATCTTAGCTTTGGTGGACTACGGACATTACATCAAAAGAAGATGATGGAGGGACTGCCTCCAATCACTGCTCCGTCCGAAATATGTGAAGACTGTGTTGTTAGCAAACAACACTGTGCTCAATTTCCACAAGGAAAAGCATGGAGAGTAAAGAAACCGTTGGCGCTGGTCCATTTAGATATTTGCGGGCCAATATCTCCAGTTTCCGATGGAGGTAAACGGTATGTTATCACTTTCATTGATGATTATAGCCGGAAGATTTGGGTTTATTTTTTGCATGAAAAATCTGAAGCTTTTGAAGCATTCAAGAGCTTCAAAACACTTGTTGAAAAAGATAGTGGGAATCCAATAAAAAGTCCTTCGCACAGATCGCGGTGGCAAATACAACTCGGGTGCATTTGCAGATTTCTGTGGGAAGCATGCCATTAAGAGACAACTCACTACAGCTTATTCACCACAGCAAAATGGAGTTTGTGAACGGAAGAACCGCACTATTTTGAATATGGTACGAATTTTATTGACAGTAAGTGGAATTCCAAAGAGCTTCTGGCCCAAAGCTGTTAATTAGAGTATTCGTCTTTTGAACAGAAGCCCGACTCTTGCTGTTATGAATATGACACCTGAAGAAGCTTGGAGTAGACAAAAACCAGCAGTAGATCACTTCAAAATTTTTGGGTGTATAGCCTATGCTCATGTTCCATATCATAAGAGAAAAAAATTAGATGGCAAGGGAGTTAAAATGTGTTTTTCTTGGCATTAGTGATCAATCCAAAGCCTACAAGCTTTATGATCCTATAACCAAGAAAATCATCATCAGTCGTGATGTGATATTTGATGAAGAACAATTCTGGCCATGGAGTGATAAAGGTGTTGAAGGACAAATTCCAATGAATTTTGAAGATGATGAAGAGCCCACAACCAGTCAAACCGTCACAGAAAGTTCACAAAGTCAAAACGCTACTGCATAAATTGAAGAACGACCACATCGAGTTCGAAAAAGACCCGCTTGGATGAGTGATTATGAAGTAACAGGGGTTGACCAATCTGAAGATCCACTTATCTATTTTGCTTTGTTTTTAGATTGTGATCCTACAACCTATGATGAAGCTGTGCAAAAAGAAAATTGGAGAATTGCTATGGATGCAGAAATCACAGCCATTGAGAAGAATAATACTTGGGAATTGACAGAACTTCTAAGAGGACACAAATCAATCGGGGTCAAGTGGGTGTACAAGACGAAGTTGAATAAAGATGGCGAAGTTGACAAGTACAAGGCACGCTCGGTCGCAAAAGGTTACAAGTAAGAATTTGGAGTGGATTACAAAGAGGTGTTTGTTCCCATAGCAAAACTTGACACAATCAGATTGGTGATTGCATTAGCAACACATAATTCATGGCCTATCTTCCAATTGGATGTGAAGTCAGCGTTTTTGCATGGTGACATCCAAGAAAAGGTATTTGTTGATCAACCTTCTGGTTATGTGAAGCATGGTAGTGAACATAAAGTTTATAGACTGAAAAAGGCACTATATGGGTTAAAACAAGCTCCCCGAGCTTGGTATAGTCGCATTGATGCTTATTTTTTGAAGGAAGGATTTAGAAAATGTCCATATAAGCATACATTATTTATTAAAGTTGATGATGGTGGAAAATTGCTTATGGTATGTTTGTATGTGGATGATCTCATCTTCACAGGGAATAATAGTGTATTGATCAACACATTTAAGAAGTCTACGATGGATGAATTTGAGATGACTGATCTTGGATTGATGCATTATTTTTTGGGCATAGAAGTAATTCAGGGATAAAAACACTACAAGTGCCATAACTTGGTACAAAGGGACACTTAAGTGCCATAACTTTCAAAAGGTACACTTAAGTGCCACGTTTGAAGAAAAGTGGGACACCTGAGTGCCACTTCCGGCGAAGCCGGCCAGAAATCATACGTGACAATTAAATATTAATATTTCTTGCTGAGGTGGCTTGCCGGAGAGCTAAGTTAGCTCTAATTCACCCAAAACGACGTCATTTTAGCATAATTTGAATTTTAATATAATATAAAAATTAATTAAATTAAATTTAAAACAAAATAATAATATAATTTATATTTATTATTATTTTAAAAAAAAAAAACGGAGGAGGGAGGCAGTGGCGGCGAGGGCCACCGTCGCCGGAAGGTGGGGGAGGGTCGGCTGGGGCCGCCGAGCCCGGGCGAAGGCCGGTGGCCCCAACCGACCGACGGCAAGGGCTGCGTGCCCTCGCCCCGATATGGGCGAGGGTCGCGGCCCTTGCCGCCGATCGACTGGAGCCGCTGGCTGCCTCCCTCTTTCTCCTCCCCCTTTTTCCTTCCTCCTCTTTCACCCCCCAGTGGCCGGCGACCCCGGCCGACCCTCCCCCTCCGTCGCCACCCTTCGCCGTGACAAGTAGGGAGGCGGCAGCCTCCCCCCCCTTTTTAAATATTAAAATTATTATTTTTAAATATTTTAACTAAATTTAATTTAATTAATTTTTATATTATTCTTTTACCACGTCAGCGCAAAACAACGCCGTTTTTGCATTATTTGGCCACGTCAGCGTGCAAAACAGCGTCGTTTTGCACTCGCTTCGCCGAAAAAATGCCACGTATGCGATTTTGGCCAAATTGGCACTCAAGTGATCCACTTTGCTCCGATTTTGGCACTTAAGTGTACCTTTCGAAAGTTATAGCACTTAAGTGTCCCTTTCTGCCAAGTTATGGCACTCCAGGGGTCTGCACCTCAAGTAATTCAATTTGCAGCTGGAATCTTTCTTTCCCAAAAGAGATGACCGTGCTTTCATGTTGTGTCCAACATGTTTCGAAGCGTGTTGGACACGTCAACACGCTCGGACACGGTCGGACACGCAGTCAACTTTTGCTCAACATGTTTGGACTCGTGTGTCCGGAAGAAGATGGAGGGTGGAGGCGAGGGCGGAGGGAGCAGAGACGGCCGCGAGCGACGGCGAGCCTGCAACGGCGAGAGACGGCCAGAGAAAGAGCATAGACTAAGGTGAGGGCCGCCTCTGTGATGCTGCGATGGATGACGACGAGGCTGCAGCTGCAAGGAAGAGGATAGGAAGGAGGTCATGCGGCGAGAAGGAGAGGAGAAGGATCAAGAGAAAGAGGAGAGGAAGGGGGTCGTGCAGTGAGAGCCGAGCGGTGAGGAAGGGGGTCGTGCGGCGAGCCGCGAGGAGGAGAAGGATGGAGAGGAAGAGAAGAGGAAAGGTTGTGCGGTGAGCGGCAAGCAATAAAGGAGCTAGGGTTTTGATAAAAAAAAACTCAAAAATAATATAAAAGGGGACTCTGTCACTCTAATGGGCTGCGTGACTTTTAATTCGAGGGGGCAGGGGAAGTGATAGGACAGCCGGTGGTGGGGAGGGAAAGAAAAATAAATTTGGGGGTGGGGGGAAATGGACTAGGGAAAGAAGAGTGGGAGTGGGGATTTTTTTTAATTGAAAAATAAATAAATGAGTTTAAAAAATAATTTTAAAAAATAAAAGTATTGAATTTGAATTAAATTAATTAAAAATAAAAATATTCATTTAATATATAACGTGTCCCAACGTGTTGGAATTCTCTATTTTTAAGAAATAACGTGTCGACGTATCATGTCGTGTCGTGTCGCGTGTCGTGTCGCCATGTCCGTGCTACCTAGGTGGCCACACCAATTGAAGTTGGCTTGAAGCTATTGAAAGATTCTGATGGGAAAAAGGTGAATAGCACACTTTACAAGCAAATTGTTGGAAGTTTAATGTTTGTGACAACAACAAGGCTAGATATCATGCATGGTGTGAGCCTCATAAGCAAGTATATGGAATGCCCAGCAGAAATACACTTGCAAGCTGTAAAGAGAATTTTTTGCTACTTGCAAGGGACTGCAACTTTTGGGCTGTTTTACAAAAAAGGAGAAAAATCATATTTGTTTGGCTTCACTAACAGTGATTTTGCTGGAGATATGGATGATGGAAAAAGCACTTCTGGCTATGTGTTTATGTTTGGTTCAGGGGCTGTCTCATGGTCTTCAAAGAAGCAGTCAATTGTTACTCTATCAACAACTGAAGCTGAGTTTGTAGCTGCTACCTCAAGTGCTTGTCATGCTATTTGGTTAAGGAAGATTCTTGGAGAACTTCAGTTTAAACAACAAGAAGCAACAACAATATATTGTGACAACAATTAAACTTTCAAAGAATCCATTAAACTTTCATTAAACTTTCAAAGAATCCAGTTCTACATGGAAGGAGCAAACATATAGATGTGAAATATCATTTCTTGAGGGATTTCACAAAAGATAAAGTGATAGATCTTGTTTTCTGCAGAAGTGAAGATCAACTTGCTGATTTATTCACCAAGCCTCTCAAATTGTCTACATTTCAGAAGCTAAGAAAGCTTATTGGTGTTTGTTCGTTGAATGTTCCAGATTAAGGGAGGGTTTGTTTTATTCCTTTAAACTATTGTCTGCAACATTAGTTTAAGGGAGAGTGTTGAAGTAGTTAACTTTCAGTTTTTTTACGTGGCTTCAATAATGTAATAGTGGAGTCCTAGTCAATAGGAAGTGGCTTGTTTTTAGGAGTTAGTTTCTGCACATGTTCTGGTTAGTGGGGTATGTTAGTGGGTCTTTGTTGTTGTTGTTCTGTAGCTATTTTCTTGCAAAATGGTTTGGATGTTCTGCCTATTTAATAGGCTTATGTTCTGTTGAATATTGTGACGAGAGTTACAGCAACAACTCTCTTGTGTTTCTTTCTTCTCTGAGTCTATTCGAGTAAATTTCAACAGACCTTGCCCATGGAGCCGGCAAAAACCCAGGAGATTATCAGGGACCACGTCATGTTCACCGAGGTGAAGGACTACTACGCAAGCATCCGGAAGGCGTGGAAGCAGGGGTACGTCCTCCAATGCAAGCCCGCCCGCACCCACCCACACCCCCACAGGCCCCGCCCCGCGCCCCCCGGGACGGACAAGTCTACAATGGTCAATCTCCGGGGCTACTGCACGACTTCGAGCTCATGATGGCGATGGGCAACGCGGATCTGAGGAGGCTCCTGATAAACACAGCATGCAAGTCGATCTTCATGGTCGAGGACATCAACTCCCTGCTCGACCTGACGGGGCAGCGAATGGCAAAAAGCAAAGATGAAGCCAACAAGGAGTCAAAGGATGGTGGGAGTAGTGATGGAAGCAGGGTCACACTCTCAGAGCTCTTGAACATGATTGATGGGATATGGTCAGGCAGTGAGGGAGAGAAGATCATTGTGTTCACCCCCAACATTGTGGACAACCTTAACCCCGCACTGATCAGCGGAGGAGGATGGACAAGCACATGGTCATGTCGTATTGCAGCAGGTTTGAGGCCTTCAAGGTTCTTGCCTAGAACTGCTGGGGTCTCCGAGATCTCAGGCTCTTTGCCAACGTCGAGGGCTTGTTGGAGGAGGTCAACATGACTCGGCCGATGTTGTGGAGAACTTGATGCCCAAGTCATTCGAGGCAATGCCGAGCCTGTCTGGAGAGTCTGGTCTAGATCCTTGAGAAGCCAAAGGAACCGTGTGGTCGAAGGAGGCCGAAAAGGGCGTGGGCAAAGATGCCCCGAAGATCTAATTGATTTTTTTGCTTAAGAAGGATTTGATGGAACCAGATTTATTTGTAATTTGGGTAGAATAAACATGTTATAGGATATAAATATATAGTCGAGGTAAATAAGTTGGTAGGATAGTCCTTTAGTTGCCTTTGGTTTGTTCTTGATTTTTTTTCACTTAGACACCCGGACCCTGGAGTACCAAAAGTTAGCACAAACGGACACTTAAAGTGCCAAAAGTTACGAAAGTGATACTTAAGTGCTAAAATCGGAGCAAAATAAATCACTTAAATGCCACCGGCGAGAAAATCCGACCAAACGCTGATATAGCAATTTTCCGACGAGCTGCGCACAAAATGACATCGTTTTGTATGCTGATGTGGCTAAACAAAGATATCAAAATGATGTCGTTTTGGTATAATTCGAATTTTAATATAATAATTAATTTAATTTAATGTAAAAATTAATTATTTATTTATTTATTTATTTATTTAAAAAAAATGTATAAAACTCAATTGATAAAAAAAAATTTGAAACCGAATTGATGTAATTGTAATAATTATATATATTTGTAATTCTCCCTAAAAACTTTATCTTCCGTCAAAGTGCCACCAGGCCAAACCGCAGGACAAAACAATCATGATTCGACGAGGAAATGGTGGGGAAGTTACGCGCGGATGAGCAGGTAGCTTCCTGATCGCTCCACATATAAGCACAAGCCTCCACATAAAGTCAGACCCAAAATCCCCAAAGCTAGACTTGTGGCTTCCTCACGACCTTCAACCGAGGGGGAAAAACAGGAGTGAAACCATGAGGACTGCATCAGAGATATGGACTCACCTCGGCTCGGTCATGGCCGGGCTGATATTCGCGTGGGCAATGCCCCAGCTCCGCATGCACATCGAGGGCTATGTTCACAAGGCCGTGGGCGACGTCTATCCATACATCGAGGTCACGTTCCCGGAGTTTGCGGGCGAGCGGCTGGAGTGGTCTGAGGTCTATATCGCGATTCAGAACTACCTGAACGCCAGTGCCTCTGCCCGGGACAAGCGGCTCAAGGTCGAGTCCATCAAGGACAGCCAGTCGCTCGTCCTCAGCATGGACGATGACGAGGAGGTCGTCCATGAATTTGAAGGGGTCAAGCTTTGGTGGTCGTCGTCCCAGATCATCTCCCGGAACTCCACGCTTACCTTACCTTATAGAAGGTAGATGTACATATAGCATATAGTGGAATTACCAATTTATTAAAATCTGTCTCTTTATGCTTAGTTATTAGCTTATCTGCTCTTTCTGTCTGTCGACGTAATTGTTAGAAAGTCCAATTAAAATCTCGTAAATAAGCGACGCGGATACTTTAATAATGACTTATTTTAATCAAAGACTATTAAATCTTTTTACTTGTTTCATCTAGTGGAATAAGTGTAATTTTCCCCAATGATGAAATTCTGGCCTACCCTCAGATCGTTGCATTTGCCACCAGGTTTCATAGGCCGGCCTTCCACTGGCGCCATCGGGAGTTGATCACCGGCTCTTACATAAAGCACGTCCTGGCGAAGGGGAAGGCGGTGGCGGCCAACAACCGGCAGCGGAAGCTCTTCACCAACAACCCGAGCTCGAACTGGGATTCAAGCAAGTGGAGCCACGTGGCATTCAAGCACCCGGTGACGTTCGACACCTTGGCAATGGAACCAGGCAAGAAGAGGGAGATCATGAACGACCTCCTCAAGTTCAAGCAAGGGAAAGAGTACTATGCGCGGATCGGCAAGGCGTGGAAGCGCGGTTACCTTCTCTATGGCCCACCAGGGACCGGCAAGTCAACGTTGATTGCCGCGATGGCCAACTTCCTCAGCTACGATGTGTATGACCTTGAGCTGACGACGGTTAAGGACAACACGGAGCTGAGGAAGCTGCTGATTGAGACGACCGCGAAGTCGATCATAGTGATCGAGGACATCGACTGCTCGCTTGACCTGACCGGTCAGAGGAAGATGAAGAAGCAAGAGAGAGACAGCGATAAAGGGAAAGCGGGTCCTGTCAAGAGAATGACCAAAGGCGGGGAAGAGAGCAAGGAGAGCAAGGTCACGCTGTCAGGGCTCCTGAACTTCATCGACGGGCTATGGGCTTCGTGCAGAGGCGAGAGAATCATCGTGTTGACGGCAAACTTCATCGAGAAGCGCGACCCAGCCCTTATCAGGAGAGGGAGGATGGACAAGCATATCGAGATGTCGTATTGCTACTACGAGTGGTTTAAGGTGCTCGCGAGGAATCACTTGGGCATCGAGTCGCACCTGCTGTTCACAACAGTGAGGCAGCTGCTGGAGGAGATGAAGATGACTCTGGCGTGTGAAGAAAAATGGAATGAACAGAGAAGAAGAACAACGATGAATTGAAAGTGTTTCTGATCCTCTGTATTCTGTATTCAATGAAAAGTTGGAGAAAATGTTCATCTGAGAGCTCAATCCACATATTCCCCTTCTTCTCTCTTTTATACTACATGATCTAAAGAAACGAAGAAGGAAGAAACAAAAGTAACAGAAAAAATAAACTGTTGCTTATTCTGTTAGTCTTGTAGAACAGAATAACGGTTCTTTATTAATAAAGCTCCATTTGTATTCGAACACGTGGAGCTCTGAATTGAGCTCTGAGTTGTGCTTCTGACTTTGTCGACTCTGTTCTTCTTAGTTGAACCTCCATCGACTCCATGTGCACTTGTAGCTAATACAGTTGTCGACTTACTACTCTTTCTTGTAGCAGCAGCATATTCCTCCTTTCTCTTTGATAAAACAGCAACATTTGCTGAGTTTGCTTGTGTAGACTTTACTTCCACGAGCTTTATTTCATGATCTTTAACATCCCCTTGCAAATTGGGAAGGGGTATATAACCCAGACCCAATTTGGTGCGAAGAGTAGAGTGTGCTAAACGGGATAAAGATTTAGTAAAGATATCAGCAAGCTGATGACTAGTAGGAACATATCAAATAGCTAAGGACCCTGAGGACACTTTCTCTCGAACAAAATGAAAATGCACTTAATATGTTTAGTGCGAGCATGTAGAATAGGATTAGCAGTAAGAGAAATAGCAAACTTATTGTCACAAAACATAATTGTTTGTGCAAACAGACATATGCCAATGTCACGAAGAACAAAGCTGATCCATGTAAGATCAGCCGTAGTTGATGCAAGAGCTCGGTACTCAACTTTTGTTGATGAACGAGACACGGTGGATTGTCTTTTAGTTGACTAGGAAATGAGGTTAGAGTCAAGATATGTGCAAAAACCAGTAGTTGATCGCCTGGTAGCATTACATCCAGCCCAATTAGCATAAGAAAATCCGTATAGGTTCATAGAGCTGTTAGAATGGATGAAAATACCAAGATTAACAGTTCCTTCAACATAGCGAAGAACCCTTCTTAGCTTATGAAAGTCTCCAAGTGTTGGCTGCTGCATTTTCTGACGTAAGAGATTTGTTGCATAGGTAAGATTAGGTCGAGTTATGGTGAGGTATTGAAGACCACCAACTAGACTTCTATACTCAAGTGGATTGGTCAAGAGAATGTCATTAGTTGTCATGATGGCTGATCTCAGAGACAAAGGAGTTGAAATAGGTTTACACTCTTTCAGTTAGCTCGAGTAAGAAGATCAAGGGCATACTTTGTCTAACAAAGAAACATATGTACGTTTGGCTTCAATTCCTAAGAAATAATGAAGGTATCCAAGATCTTTCATGTGGAATTGAAGACTTAGAGACTCGATCAGTTTAGATAGCAACTGATCTAAGCTACTAGTTAGCACAATATCATCTACATAGAGCAGCAAAAGTACTGTATCTGATCCATTATGAAACACAAAAAGTGAAGGATCAGTTGTGCTGCAAAAGAAGCCATTTTCAAGAAGAAAATTGCTAAACTTATCAAACCAAGCACGCGGTGCTTGTCAAAGACCATATAAGGATTTCTTAAGGAGACACACATATTGAGATTTTTGAGGATGTATAACACCTGGCGGATGCTTCATATACACTGTCTCATGTAATGTTCCATGTAAGAAGGCATTTTTAACATCAAGTTGGTGTATTGACCAATGCTTCATCATTGCCACAGAGAGAACTATGCGAATTGTGGCATGTTTAATAACAGGACTGAAGGTTTCTGTGAAATCGATTTCTTCTTCTTGATGAAATCCTTTAGCTACTAATCAAGCCTTTAACCTGTCAAGACTCCCATCAAGTGCGAGCTTAGTTTTAAACACCCATTTACAACCTATGACATTCATTTGATTAGTTCAAGGGAACTAATTCCCAAGTCTGGTTTTTATACAGAGCATCCATTTCATCCTGCATTGCTTTATACCAGCCTTTATCTGCCAATGCTGACTTAACTGATTTTGGTTCAAGAGGAACCTTATATTCAGCCAGACATGCATATCTAGGATTTGGCTTTACAATCCCAGATTTTAGTCATGTTTGCATGGGGTGAACAGAGAGTGTACCTTGTGTATTAGGTGGAGAATCGAACTGTGCTTGATCAGTAGTGATCTCAGTTGATATTTCAGGTGTTTGAATAGGACCTGCCTTTCTCCAAAGGCTAAGTGAGACTGTGACTGTAAGAGATGTGAATTTTGTGATATTGTAGCAGGATATGATGTATTGATGTGGATATTTTCCAATATTCCATTATCCTATAAATGTCCTATAGATTCATTTGAGTGATACCTCATTTGTTCTGCACTCGTGGAGTCTAGAAGAGTAACTTCATCTAAGCAGTACACTGATTGTACTCTGTTGTTAGTCTATTAGTGAAGGGAAAGACTCTTTCATCAAACACCACATGGCAACCGATATATATATATATATATATATATATATATATATATATATATATGTCCATTAGTAGGCAGAATTGACGTTCACTGTATCCCAGAAATACACATGTGAGTGATCGTGGATCAAGTTTATGTTGTGCATATAGTCTGAGATAGGGGTAGCATGCACATCCAAATACCCTCAAATGTTCATAACTTGGCTTTTGTTGATAAATTTTGCTGTAGGGTGAGTGCATGTGTAACTTTGGTGTGGGAAGTAGATTGATAATGTAGTTGGCTGTCATGAAGGCATCCACCCAGTACTTTAGTGGAATTTTAGCATGATAGAGCATAGCTATTCCTAACTCAACCACATGGTGATGTTTCCTTTTAGAGATCCCATTCTTCTCTAGTGTATAGGGACAGGAAACATATTGTTTGATGCCACACTGCTATAAGTAATTCTGAAACCGTTTGCTAGTGAATTCTCATCCTCCATCACATTGGAAAAATTTGATTCTACGATCAAATTGATTCTCTACTTGTTTCTTGAACATGACAAAGATGTCATAAAAGTCTGACTTTAGTTTCATTGGATACATCCAACTGTAACGAGAAAAGTTGTCCACAAAGATGACATAGTATTTGAATTTCTGAAATGACTCAACTGGTGAAGGACCCCAGATATCACAATGTATCTTTTCTAAGGGAATAGTAGATGCAGAATCCGACAAAGGAAAGGGTAATGTAGAACTCTTTGCAATCTGACAGCTGCTACATATGTTTTGAGTTCTTGTATTGCAGTGGATTAGGTGTTGATTCTGCAGATACTTCAATATTTTGAAATTGGTCTGTGCTAATCGTTGGTGCCACACATCTTCTCCCACAGCTTTCTGTATTTGAGTAAATAAGACTTCTGTGGTTTGTGGATCAACTTGGTAGAGTCCTTTAACTTTCCTCCCAAGCCTCACTATTGTATTGGTGCAGTTATCCTTCGTATAGACCCCATTTTTATCAAAAACAAATGAGCAGGGATAATCATCTGTTAGTTTTGAAACTGAGAGTAGATTTTTCTTGATTTCAGGACTATCAACACATCATTTAGGGGTAAAGAATTGACTTATGTATGTAATAAAGCATCATCAATACACGAAATGGATAAACATTAACCATTTCCTATCATAACTGTATCATTCCCATTATATGTAGAATAGTTATGAAGAATACTCGAGTCTGTAGTAATGTGAGCTGTTGCACCAGTATCTGGATACCATTCATTGCCCTAAGAATCTTCAAGGTGCCTTGTTGCTAGGGCAATTAGAATTTCTTCAGCCTGATATGAGTTATCAAAGCAGTACCAACACCTAAGTGCATCATGTCATGGTCGTTTATAGATTTGACACTCCAAAGGAACATTGTTTGTTATTTTCTCACCCTGCACACATTTGTTAGATGTTAAATTTTGGGATGGATATGATTTGGTAGCTTGGTACCTTTGGGAAGAATTTGCATATGGTCAAAATCCCTGTCCAAAGTTAGACCAATTATTTGACTGCTTGAAACTTTGATCCTCTTGATTCTGACTCAAATTACTTAGCCTGTAATTTTGAGTTCTTCTAGTTCCAGTATAACCATACCCACGATTCTTACTATTCATTGCACATCCTCTACCATAACTGCGTCCCACAAGACTATTATCTCTTTGACTTCCAAAACTAGAATTATGCAGAACTTCAGATTTTCTTTGTCCATAGTAGGCTAGATTAGGATTGTATTGACTTGAGGAATAGGTTTGCAACCTGCTTTCGAATCTTTCAAGCTAAAAGATTACTTCATCATATTCTGGTTGTGATTTCAAGCAATACACAGTAGTTCTGAAACTTTCATATTTTGATCCTAATCCTTCTAGAACACCAAACATCTTGGTTATCTCATCTACAGGCTTCCCAATTGCATTAAGCTGATCACAAATTGATTTATATTCCCTGAGGTAAACAGATAATGTTCAATCTCTTTTCTGGCAAGCTTGTAACTTTCCTCGCAAGCTCGTAACTTTCCTCTTTATAGGAATTCGAGTCGGCAGAAGACGACTTACCTGATTCCGATGCGCAAACAGCAAATAGCCCCAGAACGAACGTTGAATTGCTGATGAAACACGAATAACACTACCTCACGTTAGTTTGGATGCAATCACAAGGAAAACACCCGATTTCCACGGCGTAAATGCCGATTATTCTTGCAAAAATGAAAATGGAATGTCTTTTTCTTCTTTGATGGAAATGGAGAGAAAATTTGGTGCGAATGATCTATCAACATTTCCAACGGTTGTGTTCGGAAGCCTTTTATACGTCTCCATTCGTACCCCTCCATTAGTATCTTTCCATCATAACGTATCAAGACGAAACGGTGCGTTTCAATTGCATCCCATCATGGACGTACCAGCTAAAGTACTGCACTCTTAGTTCAAACTCTTTAGCTACTGATTTTTGCGTAAAGCGATTAAGTAGTGTTTGCCATACCTCATGTGAAGTTTCCATCCTGATGATCAAGCTCAGAATGTTCTCAGATACTGCTCCACTAATCCATGATGATACAAGTTGATCAGTTTTTACTCAATCTGTATGATCAGGATTCACTGTTTCAAATTCATGACCTTCAACCTCAACCTGCAATGTTTGAGCCGGTGGTGGTGTTTCACCATTGATGAATCCAAAAAGATCTTGACTTCGTAAGAATTTGTGGAACTGCGCTTGCCAAAGAAGGAAGTTATCTTTAGCTAACTTTATCGTGACAAAGTTAGATATATTGACATGGATTGGGAAAGGATATTTCTGTGTTCTTGCTGTCATTTTGTGTTCTCAGGGACCTTGATGATGTTCGTTCACAATCACGATCACCTGTTGATCTTTACAAGACAAAGTTCTGTGTGCATCACCACAACAAAAACCTTGCACAGAACAATCTGAGATCTCTCAACAACAAAACCTTGCACAATTCATAATCAAAAGATTCAATCAGTGAAAACTTAGAAGCTGCTTTGATCTGCCTTGACTTAGTTTGGATTTCGCGAGCGAGGTTGCTTGAATGGAATAGCCAGCAAAGATGATTTGAGCTCTCAGAGAATGCTCTAATACCATGTGAAGAAAAATGGAATGAACAGAGAAGAAGAACAACGATGAATTGAAAGTGTTTCTGATCCTCTGTATTATGTATTCAATGAAAAGTTGGAGAAAATGTTCATCTGAGAGCTCAATCCACATATTCCCCTTCTTCTCTCTTTTATACTACATGATCTAAAGAAACGAAGAAGGAAGAAACGGAAGTAACAGAAAAAATAAACTGTTGCTTATTCTGTTAGTCTTGTAGAACAGAATAACGGTTCTTTATTAATAAAGCTCCATTTGTATTCGAACACGTGGAGCTTTGAATTGAGCTTTGAATTGTGCTTCTGACTTTGTCGACTCTGTTCTTCTTAGTTGAACCTCCATCAACTCCATGTGCTACAAGTGTCGACTTACTACTCTTTCTTGTAGCAACAGCATATTCCTCCTTTCTCTTTGATAAAACAGCAACATTTGCTGAGTTTGCTTGTGTAGACTTTACTTCCACGAGCTTTGTTTCATGATCTTTAACATGGCGGACACGGCGGAGAACTTGATTCCCAAGTCGGACAATGAGGACAAGGAGGCATGTCTGGAGGGATTGATCAAAACGCTCAAAAAGGCGAAAGAGTACGCCAGGAAGAAATTAGAAGAAGAAGAAAAAGCAGCAGCAGCAGCAGCAGAAGCAACTGCAGCTAGAGCAATGACTGAGAAAGCAGCAGCAGCAGCAAGGTCGTTAATTGTATTAACTTTTAACAAATTGCGAAATTGGGGTTAAATTAGTTCCCAATCTTTCTCCAATATTGATCAAAGAGATGTAATTCATTTCCACGAGGCACCAAACTTTATTGTTCAATCTCAAAACAGAGCAATGTGGAGTTGAAGAAAATTTTAATTACTTTCTTTTCCTGTTTTAAGGAAAAAAAATAAATCTTTGTATTTTAAATGAAACCATTTTGAGAAATGTTTGCATCGTGATCTTGCTTTTGAGTCTAACAAAACAAAACAAAAATAGCGACATAGTTAGAATATTTGCTTTGTGATTTTTGCTTTTGGTTTATGTTGCCGTTTAGTCAAATTTCTAGCTCCAAAAAATTTTAGAGCAAAAATTTTATACATGATCAATTTAGTGATAAAATGATCATTGTAATGCCCAAACTTTTGATAAATGACTCCGATGCGCCATGTCAAATTATCCAGCAAATTAAGTTATTAGTGTCACTTAAGTAATCAATTTTCAAAAGCTGCAGCAGTTAAATGATCTTTTAAGAGATTTTAGCATTAAAGTGGGCACTATACAAAAATTGTAACATTAATACTAATCTTTTCCCACATAAATTGGGTGAAGGAGCAAGAAAATGATGGAGAGGATGTGCTAAAAAAGTGAAAGAGAAAGGTTTGCATTGACCAAATTGAAGCGTGTGTTTTTTGTGATTAACTGATAACGTAATTTTGTTTATTACTATTTTAAGAATAATCATTGTCTTTCGATATTTGCTAATATGGTTATTATATGATATTTGATGTTTAAAAAAAAAAAAAGCTAAGTAGAGTGGATATCTTCTTTAACTGCACCTCAAAATTTTCCCAGTGCCCCAAGAAAGCAGGCCATTCTATCAAAGAAATCAGGCTGCAACTGTTAAGACATCGGAAGATTGTAAGTATGTATCAAGGGCTAATAACAAGTCAAACATTGCCGTTGAAATTGTTGAGTAATATTGTACAAATACATTGTTGGTCCGTATTTTTAGCTTCTGTGAACTAGGATTTGTCTAACTTGGTGCCAAAACATAGACCAAGGGTTCAAATCCTGACACTAGTTTTCTCTTGAAGTCTATTTCCGTTATCCTGTTTGTTTTTTGTCTCGATTTTCTAATTGACGTGAATACATCCATATTATCTTGCACATGTAGGGGACTGGTTTGAGGAGTGTTAGTAATTGACTGCGTGTACATTGGTGGTCATTTTTCTAGCTTAAACTTTTGGGATATATAGTGGGGAGACTATATAAACTTGAGGCTCACATGAACCCCGTAGTCAAGCGGGTTGAGATATTTTGACACTCCCAACTCATGCGCAAATCGGACTGAGCAAGCGGAATAAAACTAATGAAGAGCCTCACAAGCCAAATAATTCAGAGGCGGAACTTGGTTTTGATGTCCTGATAGACATGATAATGAGAAAGGGTTTTCCGAAATAAGTGGTATAAGAGCCGGTGGTTTATTGGTGGGCGTCCAATTTGTTCAGGCGCTCAATGAAATATGTATCTTAGGGAAGAAATCTCGTTGATCATCACAGGTTCTTGACTGGATATTGCCATCGATGAGATGGAACGGTGTAAACTAACAGACCAGTCACCAGCAAAATTCAATTTGCCGTGCTTCTTGAGACGCCATCCCTGTTGCTTGCAGATGTTCCTCTTCTTCGCTGTGGCTCTGTTTCGCTACATCATTATTCGGACGATACCGAGTCACTCGTGGCATCTTCAAATTGCAACTCACCGCCATTCTGATCATTCTCAGCACCTGGTGGCCGCACCTTGGCGGACCTCTTCTTCTCTCTTTTTCTCTTCTTCCTTGGACATCTTCCTTGCTTCCACCTTTGTGGTATCCGGAGCTTTGATCAAGGTCCTCAGACAAGTCTTGGCTGTTAGAAACTCGAATATATGTGGGAAAAAAATACAGAAGAAAACAAGCGAGAATTTTTATGTGGAAAGCCTTCCCAAAATCAGGAAAAAAAGAAAAACCATGGTGCCGTACTAGGCAATCTTCCACTATGAGTATCAATGTTACAAGCTTGCTTCCATGACAGATCACATCAACGAATCCAAAGTGATCACGACTCAGTTGAGTTTGGTGGATAGCAAATTCGATGACGAGATAAAGGCTTTAAAATTATTATCTTCTCTACTTGAAAGTTAGAGTGTAATTGTGACTGCAGTGAGCAATTCATCTGAAAAGAAAAGATTGAAGCTTCAAGTAATCCAAGATTTGATTTTTAGCGAGGATGTTCGTAGAAGAGAATCGGATGAATTTTCAGGTATTGCCTTAAATACTGAAGGTAGAGGGAGAAGCAATCAACGAGGGTGGAACCTATACCATGGTAGATCAAAGTCCAAAGGGAGAAATAAATCGAGACCTTGTGGAGAAATAATTTGCTGGAATTGTGAAAAGAAAGGCCATCCGAAACAAGATTGTAGAGCCCCAAAGAAGAAATTTCAATTTCGAGACCAAAATCAAGAGGAAGAAAAATCTATAAATGTAACTCTTGAAGAGACCGATGATCGTGATGCTTTGATATTGAGCATTGACAGTCTAATTGAGCCCTGCATTCTTGACTCAAAGTGTGTCGTTCCACTCTAATTCATGCAAAGAATTAATGCACAATTTTATTGCTAGAAAAATTGAAAAGTTTATCTTGCTAATGATGAATCTTTGAATATTATGAGAAATGGTGATGTTTATATAAAATCTACTAATGGATATCAATGGAAGTTGTATAATGCTAGATGTGTTTCAGGACTTAAGAGAAATCTAATCTCTATAAGTCAATTAGACAGCACGGGATACAAAACTATGTTTGGGGATAGCTCTTGGAAAATAATTAAAGGTGCTTTGGTTGTAGCACGGGGAATAAAGTCAAGAACACTCTACATAACTAAAAGTAGTAGAGAAACCGTAGTAGTTGCTAAGTTGGAAGCTGATTCCAAATTATGGCACAATAGGCTTGGGCACATGAGTGAAAATGGGATGAAGGTGTTAGTATCTAAGGGAAAATTGCCTAATTTAAAGTCCATAGATATTGGTCTATGTGAAGATTGCGTTTTGGGCAAGGAGAAACGTGTCAGTTTTTCGAAGATTAGGAGAGAACCAAAGAAAGGAAAATTAGAGTTGGTGCATACAGAGATGTGGGAACCAGCTCTTCCGAATTCCCTTGGAGGCTTGCGCTATTATGTCGCATTCACTCCACTAGAAAGGTATAGGTTTATTTTTTGAACATTAAATCGGATGTGTTTGCCAAGAGATGGAAAGATGAAATGGAGAATGAAACTGTCCTGAAGATTAAATGTCTAAGATCCGATAATGGTGGCGAGTATGATAGCAAGGAGTTTAAGCAATTTTGTGGAGAGAATGGAATCAGAATGACAAGAACGATTCCCAACAGATCATAGGAAAATGGAGTTGCTAAAATGATGAATAGAACTTTGAATGAGCATGCAAGAAGTATAAAGTTGCATGTAGGATTATCCAAGATGTTTTGGGCGGATGCAATTAACACTGCAGCATATTTGATTAACAAATGACCTTCATTTCCACTTGATTTTAAGTTACCTGAAGAATAATGCAGTGGAAAGAAGGTAAATCTCTCACATCTAAAAGTTTTCGGATGTGTTTCGTATGTACATGTAGATTCTAAAAAGAGTGATAAGCTTGATGCAAAAGCTAAATAATGTTTTTTCATTGGACATGGTTCTGATTATTTTGGTTATCGATTTTGGAATGAACAAAATAGAAAAATAATAAGAATTGCTAATGTTACATTCAATGAAAACATTGTATATAAGAACAAATTTGCGCCATAACCTAGTGTGAAGAAACAAACGGCACAAAACAGAGAGACTGAATTAAATGAGGTTTCTAAGAGTATTCTGGTTGAAATTTCTGAAACCGTTGCTGTTGACTCTGATCAAAAACTATAATAAGAATTACGTACACCTGAGCCTACTTTGAGAAGATCTAGAAGAACACCTAAAACTGTACAAAGATATTCTCCGTCATTGCATTATTTGCTTTTGACTAACGCTGGCGAAGCAGAAATTTATTGGAAGCAGTGCAGGTTAAAGATTCTGTTAAGTAGGAGTTAGCAATGCATAATGAGTTAGATTCACTTGAGAAAAACAGAACTTGGGTGTTAACTCAATTACCAGATGGGAAGAAAGCATTGCAGAACAAGAGGTGTATCGGGTCAAAGAAGAACCTAATGGCAACAAAAGGTACAAAGCAAAGTTAGTAGTAAAAGGGTTTTAGCAAAAAGAAGGAATTGATTACACAAAGATTTTGTCTCCAGTTGTGAAATTGACTATTAACAAGTTAGTATTGAGTATTGTTGCCGCTAAAAATTTACATCTAGAGCAATTAGATGTTAAGATTGCATTCCTCCATGGTAATTTGGAGGAAGATATTTACATGATACAACCAGAAAGATTTTAGGTTTTTGGAAAAGAAAATTATGTTTGCAAATTGAAGAAAAGTCTGTATGGTTTGAAACAGGTTTCTAGACAGTGGTACAAGAAATTTGACACTTTTATGTGTGGTAACAGGTTAACTAAAAGTGATATGGATCACTATTATTACTTCAAGAAATTTGATGACTGCTATATTACTTTGTTGTTGTATGTGGATATGCTCATCGCAGGATCTAACATGAGGGAGATCAATATACTAAAGCAGCAATTGTCAAAAGAGTTTGAGATGAAGGACTTAGGTGCAACAAATTAGATTCTTAGGATGAGGATCACGCGGGATAGATCTAAAAAAAATTCTAAAGTCATCTCAAGAAAAGTACATTGAAAAAGTGTTAGACAGATTCAGAGGTCAAAATGCAAAGTCCAGAAGTACTCCTTTAGGAATTCACTTCAAGCTCTCAAGCAAGCAGTCACCAAAGACAGATGAAAAGATGACGCATCAAATATGCCTTGTTTGATGCAAAAGACTTCTCGTACATATTGCACAATGCCGCCATCAAATCCACCATTGTCATCTCCTTGGCAATGTTGAAAGCAACGCCTCATTGGCAATGTTGAAAGTAATGTTCCACACCAATGTGAGACGAATCAAATCTAGAACTTATTAATCTAACAATTCCCACTCTTCTTGATTCATAGAGTCTGGTTTTTCTTTAGATGGAGGTTGATGCAAGTTCTTCTGGTACGGCATATCCTTGATCTACATCTTCCAAAAACCAAAGTCCTTGCCATCGAATTGATCAATCTTCTCATTCCTTTCGTCCATATTCACTCCCACTATTTCACCAAAACCAGGCTTTGATACCAGTTGTTAGGAATGCGAATATATGAAGAGAAAAAATAGATAAGAAAAAAAACGAGAATTTTTACATAAAAAACCCTTTCCAAAATCTGGAAAAGGAGAAAAATCATGGTGCCACACTAGGCAATCTTCCACTATGAGTATCAGTGTTACAAACTTTAAGGTTACAAGTTTCAACATTACAACTATAAAAGATATTGTTATATATATATAGAGTCTAAGGCATACGTAATCAATATGGAAATTACATTAGGCCATTAGCAACAATAAAATCCCTATTGCCTGCTTTAACATTATAGCATGAGTGACCTACAAAGAAGTGTCTGCCTAAAATAAATTGTTTCTACGCTTGAACATTATTTTCCTCTATCAGACTCCACTACTCCATCATTAGCCATGTTGACAATATTCATTCTAACTTCCTCCATTAAGCCTTGGATAGTGTTGAATAGGTCGTGTGAGTTAACAGCCATATGGTTCTTTGTTGGAACCTTGAAGGGACAACTCGATGTTCTTGTCCATCATCTCTCTCCTAACAAGTGTCGGGTCGAGTCTATCCACAAAATTTGTCATTAACACATATTGCCCTTGTGCATTTTGACCTTATCCTGTTGTTGAAATTCGACAACCCGGAAAGTATCACCTTTCTAGTGACTTCTGTCTTCTATTTTTCCTTCATTTTCTCCCTGATGCACTAACATGTGAGGTCGAGAGAGCAATCAATGTCTTCCATCACGACAATGGATTTGCTCGAAGTGTTGATCAACAGCAACTTCAGATTCGCATTATCCTTCACCGCCATCAATTGAAGATCATAAACACCATCCTGAAGGAGATTAGCCATTATAGCGATCGTACTGGACTCGCCAATCCTAGGTTGCTCGTATAATAAGCAATGGCACTACCACGCCTTCCCCATCCTTGTGTACTAATCCTTCCCATTTTGTGAACATGACCAGATTGTCAATCAATTCCTCCCTCACCAGCTCCATCGCAAGCATCTTGAACGCCACTAGATGCTCAAATACAATGTTATAACACACTGAACCATCCTTCCCCGAAAAGGTCGATGTAAAGCTTCCTCCACCAGCTCCTCGCAATGATAGCGTTTCCTTCACTCAAGACACAGTTTAAATAAATTTCATTCATTTTCATAAGTGATTCAAGTGATTATTTTTAAGAAAATATTTTTCAAATCATTCATTTTTCATAAAACAAACACATCATAAGAGAGTTAATTATTTTAGTAGAGCAATTTTATATTATTAAAACATTTTTAATCGGGCTTTGTAAGTACTCTAGGAGCACTCTTTAACAATAATCTTTAATGCATTTACTTTTTTATTTTTGCATTTTCATTTTGGCTGATTTATGTCTTACCTTTACTTTGTTTTTAGAAAAAATCTCATGAATGCTTCCTTTGCTATCGGGTTCTTATACACTGAGATCTGGTGGAAGCATACCGATTTGATGTTTTATTTTGTTTGTTAGGTCACTAATTCCCATTTTCCCTTCTTCTCATGAAATGCCACATAGGACATTTGGTAGGTCACTAATTCCCATTATATAGTACATAAGGTGACCAAT